>VBRH01000832.1:48017-63071 GCA_014578085.1 Cardamine resedifolia | reverse complement strand
CATATAGACATATAGTTGCTGTCCAGTTATATATATCCATAAATTATTATTTCAGATAAAAAGACTCTTCCAAGAAATTGATACGGACTTGATGATTTTGAATTAAGATTTTTTTTTAATATAAACAGAAATATAATTAAGAGGTTGCCGTTTATTCATTGGAATGCAGACATTGATATAAATTAGCTGAAGGCACTTTTTTTTGTTTTAGATCAGATCATGAAGGCACTTAGTTATAACTGGCTGGTTATGAGGATTCGTTCAAAATAAAAAACTTACATAAATATCTCAAATGTTGTATGCTTAACTACATTATTGGTCACAGAAACGGGCCATGTGGACATTATTAATACATTGCAAAAGTTTCTATATATTTTCGTATGATAAAAAGATAAATAATGTAATATAAAAATAGTTATTATTTAGATAAAACATGGAGGTATTGTTTTACAAGTATTTTGTTTATACTTTCGTAAGCGCTCTGAGTTGGATGGATACCGTCCCAAAACATATACGACGATGTATTGGGACATATTTTTGACGTAGACTTTTTGCAGAGTAAATCTCCTTCCAATAACCCGGTTTTGCAACACGGTTTCTTTATCTCCTCAAATCCTGCATGCAAGTATTTTCAGACTCATATGCATGACCATAAATAACTTGTAGTATTATATGAATTGTCACATTAAAATATTTACCATAAACCTCCGGAGTTTCTTGCATCTGACTGAAGATAGTGTAGACGTCCATATAAACCAATGTAGAATTTGGTAGGGTTTTTGATAATTGACCCAAAATAATGAGGAGTTTAGAATTGAAAAGCTGGGCAGCATAATTAAGCTCTTCGTTACATAATTTCTTTTTCTTTACTCTTTGTGATGGTGTACATCCAAGTGGTGGTGTTCCGATCACTCCTATACGTCTTGCTCCATACCCATACAATTGCTGCCCAATTTATTAATATAACTAATTACCATTTTTGATAGTAGATCCGCATAACATATATATATATATATACCCCTTACAATTAAACTTCATTTCCCCCTACTTTTATATGCAAATGTGGGCAACTATCGCACATTAATTCATGTAAAATTAATTAGGAATTTTGAAAAGCGAAAATTAAAGGAAGATATGAAGCTATAATAGTACGTACCAAAACGAAACTGGCGGCAGAATCAGCCATGATAGTGGTATAAGAGTCAACGTCGTTTTTGAGTCGTTGAGCACCACTTCCATAATATGTATTGATCAGATCATTGCCTCCCGCGACCACAATTGCTACTCCTTTGGCTATTATTTGATTGGTCTTCTCTAAACCTACCAAATTTTCTTCGGTCTTGGCTTGTCTTACTAACTTATTTACTTTCTCTATGTAGTCTTGGAAATATGTCAATTGGTCCAACATTGGTATTGCTCTCTGATTTAAATCAAGAGATTAATTAGAAGAATGATGATTATTATGGCTGCGAAATTATAATATTAATATGGGGGATTAATTGATTTGAACTTACCAGTGATTTAGATGTCTTAGGATTGTAGCCAGCACCACCCGAAGCAAAAGATACGCCGGTAAGAAGATCGTTTGGTTGTAGTTTTGGGTCCAAATATGCCGGTACAATTTCTTTTACTCCCAAATATTTGGCTATTGTGATTGGGAAACAAAAGCAAAATGTAGTTAGAACTTAGAAGAATTTCATAATTTATCATTCTTTTTCTCATTATGCTGAGAAAAGTTTAATTAATTGTTAATATCAATCTATTGGGTCAAGGTCCGGCCCAAAATAAAATAATGGAGAGGGAAAGAGAGTACGAACATATATAATCGGAAGCGATCATTCCGTTGCTGAATCTACCAGTGGCAACTCCATGTTTAAAATCCATACCATAGGGACGATAATTACTTTTCACCTTTGTTTTTCGATCATTGTTATTTCCTGTGTCGAAGACCGAATCCCCAAAGAAAAACACGGCTGGTATGGTTTTGTTCTCTGGCTTAGGTGGAGCAGGCGGTGGTGCTGGGACAGGTTTTGGAGATGGGTTAGGTGGTGGTATAGGCTTTGGAGTTGGGTTAGGTGGTGGTGTAGGCTTTGGAGTTGGGTTAGGTGGTGGTATAGGCGTTGGAGTTGGGACAGGTGGCTTAGGTTGAGGCTTAGGTGGTGTTGGTGGGCATGGAGATGGACCAGGTGCTGGTGGTGGCTTTGGTTGAGGCTTAGGTGGTGTTGGTGGACATGGAGATGGGGTAGGTGCTGGTGGTGGTGTTGGTGGACATGGGGATGGGCTAGGTGCTGGTGGTGGCTTTGGTTGAGGCTCTGGTGGTGTTATTGGACATGGAGATGGGGCTGGTGGTGGGGCAGGCTTTGGTGAAGGGCCTGGTGCTGGTGGGTCCAATGGCCACGGTCGTGGATACGGTCCTGGCCATCGTGGCCACGGCCAAAGCCGTCTATGGATAACTTGGGCATTGGTCGTTGGCAAGAAAATGATACAAAAGGATAAGAGAAAGAAAACACAGCGAAATACTCGCGAATATGAACAAGAATCGACCAAGGAAGATTGCTTCATGGTTTTACTACAAGTGTTTGCCACTATCATGTCAATATGTGTATAACTATGTATATATATGCATTACATAGATTATAGGACATGCAATTTATGTGGCCGTGTTGAAGTTGCTTGTGTCTCAAGGCTTCTCTCATCACACATTTTGAGACTTTCCTTATATTGAGTCTCCAGTTTCCAGTTGGAACTTAACTCTTTCTAGCTTCTTTTGTGATTTCTCAAAGCTCATGAGAAAGAATTTTCAATATGTTGATTCCACCCGAAAAGTTTATCAGAAGCCAGAGTAACTAGTTGGATTATATATAGGAGTTAGGGTTTATGGCTATGGAATATTATATATAAATTCTCACACAATTTGTCACTCGATTCCCAAAGGTGATGATACCCGTGCGACTGTGTCGAAGGGCGAGAAGTTCCTAGTGAATTGGCCTTCGTATAGATCTTCGTTAATCGCCTTATAATATGATTTAAGTTTTATAGTAATAATTTTACTTCCACTGATCATTTTTCTCTTTCTCTTTGTTGGAATGAGATGGATTGGATTATGTGAAGCAAGAAGAAGGTGTGCTCATTCAGTATTTAACAGTCATCACACGATAATTTAACAGCATTTTCACACTCTTTCCTTAGCAGCTTCATTTTCAATGAGAAAAAAGGTTCCATAAATATTATTCTTTTTGGTTTTATTCGTCCGATTATTGTCGAAACACACTGAATACTATAAAATCCGTAGAAAAAACAACAGACTTTCTCATCGCTCCATGTCACTTTATATGTATAATAACAATCATGTTTTAAGACATTAACCCAAATGATTAACAGCTTTTATAATTACCCAAATTCCATCTCAAACATCATCAAAATGTGTCACTTGAAATTACATTTAGTTATTGTCATAGAAAGGGCCCAAGTCATGCTCTACAAACCTTTTGCTTAAGATCTTATAAGCTCTTTCCGTTGGATGGTAAGAGTCCCAAAACATAAAAGAAGACACATTTTGGCAAAGAAGTGATGTAAACTTGTTGCAAAGAGGACCTAATTCGAATAGCCCTGTCCCACAGCATCCTCTATCAATCTCATCAAATCCTGCAAAAAAAAAACAATTATATAAAAAAGTCATAATCTGAAACTCACATACACCAATGTAGAGCTAGCATTTGAGCGTTACCATATAATTTGGGGTTTTCAATCATATCAGCGAAAGAAGAGTAGATGTCAATATACACCAATGTAGCGTTTTTCAAGGTTTTAGACATTGCGTCCAAACTTGTAGATAGTTTAGAATTGAAAAGCTGAGCTGCAAAGTTTATTTCAGTAGCACATTTTCTATGAAGTCCTCCTCTTGTTGTTCTCTGAATCGGTATACACCCGAGCGGAGAAACACCAATGAATCCTATTTTCCTTGCTCCAGATTCATACAGTTGCTGCCAAAATTTTCATAAATTCATTTACTGGTTCATATAAACAATTAGAACAGAGTATTAATTTCACGTACCATAGCGAAACTTGCAGCAGAGCTAGCCATAAAAGCGGTATATGTATCGATGTCATACAAGAATTCTTCCAAGTGTTCACCATAGTAGGTATTGGCCAGATCGTCACTTCCCGCAACCACAATGGCTAAGCCTCTTGATATTATGTGTTCTGCTTTCTCTTTTCCCACAAAGCCTTTCACTTTCTCTATGTATTCTCGAAAGTATGCCAATTGGTTTGCCATTGGTATCGCACTCTGCATATAACATTTGATAACACATTTTAAACCAAATAAAATCAAATGAAAAGGTTGAAAAATAAGAGAGATAATTTAGAAAGCTATTACTACTACGATAGGTGTCAAAGGATCGAAACCAGAACCACCCGAAGCAAAAGATACACCAGTGAGGAGATCTTCCTGGGTCAGTCCTGGTTTTAAATATGCCGGTAAAATTGGTTTTACTCCTAAATAGTCCGCTGTGAAATTCAGAAAAATAAAATAATATTAATTTCCATCGAAGATATAATAATATAAACAGAGTTTGTATGGCACATGAGCTTACATAGTTAAAGAAGCATGAATATTTTTGTATGTATATAATATAAACAGAGTTTGTATGCTTATAAGTCTCATGGCATGATAAAGGAAAAGAGGCAATTTCACCTATAAAATCAGAAGGGATTTTGCCGTTGCAAAATCTGCCGGTGGGAACTCCATTTGGAAAATTCATGCCATAGGGCAGAAAATTAGCTTTGATTACTGTCACAATGTAATCGTTATTTCCTGTGTCTAAGATCGAATCCCCAAACGCAAAGATTGCAGGAAACGTCGTGTTATGTCGCCTAAGTGGCACTGGTCCCGGGGCTGGCCCTGGACTCGGATCTGGCCTTGGCCCCGGGGTTGGCCCTGGACTGGGACCTGACTTTGGCTCTAGACTCGGACCTGGATTTGACCCTGGACTGGGGCTTGGCATTGTCCCTGGGATCGGGCCTGGTTTTGGCCCTGGTGCCAAGGCGGGCCCCGGACTCGGAGCTGGATTTGGTCCTTGACTCGAACCTGGCTTTTGTCCTGGACTCGGACCTAGCTTTGAAACTCGTTGTAAGCGGTTTGCTGAAGCATACATTGTCACGTATAATATATAAAAGAGTGAAAGAAACAAAAGACGTCGAGATAGTTTCGAACTAAACATAGAAGAAGAGGAAGAAAACACACTATATTGCAACAGATTTGCTATATGATCTATATTAATGACTGGTAAGAAAAGAGAATATTGTTGTGAAGCTCCAAAATATAAAGAGTGGGACACTAAAGTAGCCAAAGAGTTTGTACTCAGATAGGAAACAGAAAAAAAGTGGACACAAGCATGCAGTTTAGATGGGTTATAAGAAAAAGATACTTGTCTCTTACGGCTCTTCCTCATTCACACATTTCAAACTTTCCTCATATTCAGCAAACCCACCACTACTCTCACTCTCGTATTCCTAACACTGTTTCTATCAAAAGAAAGAAAGAAATACGAGATGATTCTGTGCAAAAACAACTCCAACAAGTGATCACAGACACTAGCTCGAGAAAGAACAAGTGACTGACAAGAATATTCAGTTTTCGAAGTTTTATTATTAATACGCAGCCAGCCTTATCAAGTTGATTGAAAATGAAAGGAAAGCTTGAGAGTTTCTTTACCTCATGCAAGAAGACCATGGAAACGTGAGGCCGGACATGAACCTCGTCAAAATTCTTTTTTCTTTCTTTTTTTTTGTGTGTATGTGAGAAATTCGAATCTTGCCGATGACACTCAATTTCGAGATTGCCTGAAGAAGCTCGAAACTTCAACAACATTGTTTTTTCTTTTTTGAAAGGTTAATAAGTTTTGCTTACCATTTGTGAGTTTCTTCCTCTTATCTATTAAGCTTCACTGGAATTCAAAAATGATACATCAAAAATCCACTATCACTTTTTCTACTCAGATCAATCTGAGAGTTATGGACTCTTTGTTGCACTTAATTCACTTCAATGGTGCCAGTGCTACCACTACCACCATCAACATTTCATATAATGGTAGCAAAATACATAGTGAACAATGGACATATATGTAACTCTCGGAGCATGAGAATGGTAAGAGAAATTGAAGCAGCGAGTAATGGTCGACATTGGAGGTATGATAAGTAAACCAACCAATCAGTACAGACTACATAAAACAAAGACTGTTCATCACTCATCACTCAAAAGACTTTCATATACACACAAAGAGGAAGCAACACCAACATGAGACAGGACAAGAACTTATTTGGTGTGATCAAACCCAATTAAATAACCAAATGACCAAATCTCGTACTTTTAATTGATATATATGTCAAGCAAAAAAGAGGGTAGGAAGATCAATGTGCGCTAACGAGGAAAGGGTTTTGGCAAACTCCACACTCGATGGTCTCTGATCCTGAGATTGGAACCTGGACCTGCAATTTTAATGAATGGCAATCTCTCAGAATCGCATACATGGGTCTCTTGAGACACTACAACAAAATTCAGCTTCACATTTCCAATCTGTCTCCAGCTTTCTATCCACTTGCTTTAACTAACAGTTCAGATGATCTAGCGACAATCTCCATGATCCAATTTTCATAGACAATCACATTGACCATACCTAGAGCTCACACAGGTAACATTTCTAACCTCACATTCATAAAATAAAGAATCCTAGGAGGTGAGTGCTACGATTATGTCAAATGACATCCATAGATGCATGGTACGACATTAGCTATTCTATTCCATCAATGTATTTGCAAGATGATCATACACACCAACAAAAATGATTATACTTATTAGGACCTCCCTGTTTTCCTTGTTCTAGAAAATATAGGGTACCAAAATCATACAAAGAAAGACTGGTTCAAAGGATCTAACCTGTAAGTGCACTGTGCATGTTGGACAAGCTACTTCTTTCATCCGCCTGCCAGATGATTCCCTTGAACCTGTTAAAACCATATACCTATCACTGTCAGTAACCATTAAAGACCATAAACAATAAATCAAAAGCATGAAGTATATTAAACATAAGTACCAGACGAAGACTTGCGGTTTTTCTCCATTTCCTCCTGTGTCAAACATATCCGCCATCAGAAAACAATTTCTACATTGTGCTGGATAAACCACTATACTTAAAAAGAACCCAGGTAGATTAGATTACCTGTAACTTCCTAGCGAGGTCTTCATGGCTCTGCACGCTCACGTTCCTGCTAGCAGCTTCCTTGGCATTACTCAACCTTTGTGACACTTCTGCCTGCACATCCAGAAACAGATTCACGTGAGCAGTTAAGACTTTTTGAACTTAGACGCATGCACCGAAAAGAAAAGATACCAGTACAAATTAACTTTTAACTAGATAGATCAACACATGCTCATAAATCCATGGGACTTGATTCCTCAAATTATGGAAAAATGAACAGATAGATAAGCCTACCATGCACCGGTCACAAACACGGACTTGGGGAGCATTCTCCTCAGCAGTGAGAGCAATCCTGCCTTGAGTACACTTGTCACAGAAGACGTCCCCACAGTTCCTACAGTGATGCTGAAATAAGAATAAAAATCCATAAGGTTTGTCAGTTCCAACATGGCCAATAATAACTTAATTCCAGATTATAAGATCAGAGGGATAATAATACCCTTCGTATAAATGCACCAAAATCTGACCCACATGATGTGCACTTCGAAACAGCTTCATCAGGGACCTGAAGCCAAACATAACATGGAGTGAGAACAATATACCACAGCTAAGCAAGAACAACAAGAATAAGTGATGCAACTGATCACCACAACTGCCCTAGCCTTTCAGTTTGACAGCAAGGGAGTCATTTTCTTTTCCAAAGAAACGGAAAATCCTACCCAATGATCTTTCTCCTCATTTACAGGCTTTATAATGTTCATCCAATCACCCAATCCTTTTTTCTTCTCAGCAGATTGTTCAACAAGTCTTGCAGAGGCAGGAGGCCTGCTACTTCCCCCAATCTCCTTGGCCTAAAACCAACCAACAGAAGCACATCGGATTAGTGAACACATAGACTTAAAGGATATAAAATATGCAGGATTATGAACCTGAAACATTGCAGCTGTCACTGTGTCCAGAAGGGTGTTAGTGGTGTAACTATTTGATTGCAGTCTAATACGTCTAGCTTCGATGTCCACCGGAGTCTTAGACCAGAAAGCCAGAATAGAAGAATCGAGTTTCTGATAGAAAGATATTTACAATAGGTATAAGAAACTCAGTCATGAAAATGGAACAAATTCAGTCTTATGAAAAAAAAGTAGCTTAGTCACTTACTTCGCATCTTGTAATGTTCTCAAGAGGATATATTCTCAAAGTTCGGCTAGTACTTGGATCAAGCATACGAAGACCATCCAAACCAATCTGCTACCACAAAAAAAGTATCCAATTAACTAAAAACAGTTTAGGTTAACACAAAAGCCAAAAGCTCTAATTAAGAACAGAGTAAACGGAGTTTTTGTTCCTCTTTGAATTGGCACATTACCTGACAAAGAACATCTGTAGTGGTCTGTCCATAGGTCTCAGCCAACAACTTGACACGAAACTTCTGCACACCACCTGTGGCATCTTCCTGCGTATCGGCCTTGGGGACAGCTCTCACGATCTTAGCAGAATTTGAGTTAGCAGAGGAATCTCTCCCTGAAGAAAAGCTAATGGATCGTCCATAATCATCGAACAAGGTCGAATTGGATGATTTCGGCGCTGTTCCGCGAGACCCGTATGGCTCCACTTTGCCTCCTTCATAAGCATAGACGCCATCGCCATATGAATCATCATAAGCGGCGGGATATCCTCCGCTCTCAGATCGTTTTCCGTATAGATCTGATCCTAAATCCGATCTGCTCCGGTTGTAACCGCCATAATCAGATTGATCAAATTTCACAGGCTTGTCATATGGTTTTTCATACGAAGGAGGTATTGAAGATCCTCCGCCACTGTAAGGAGGTGCTGAGTACAATGATGATGAGTAAGGTGGAGTATGAACAGGATTAGGTGCAGATGAAGGAGGATGAAGAGGCGCAGAAGAATAGCCGGAGGTTTGATGCTGATCATACGGTGGATAATACATCGGCTGTGTGGTAGATTGCTGATACGGAGCAGAGGAATCAAATGATCCGTAAGAGGATGCAGGTGGATGAATCGTGGGCGGGGGCGGTTGGTTGACGGTGGAATAAGAATTAGGGTTTAAAGACGTCGCCGGAGGAGAAGGAGGAGGCGGTTGTGCTACGGGAGTGAAGGAAGGAGCTGAAGGAGGGACATGATCAGAGTTTTGTCCATACGATGGGTAATTCTGGGAGTAATTAGAGTAATCTGCGGTTCCGTAACCACCTGTGAACGGTGGCGCCGATGCATACGTGTTCCGAGATAGATCGGTCGGACCAGTGGCTATGGGCGCCGGCGGAGAGGGATTGGGATTAGGATTATGATTCGGGCTGGGGTTTTGGAATTGAGAGTACTGTTGATGATAGTACGAATTGTAATCTCCCTGGTGCATCGCTGATCGGTGATTGAAGTTTAGTTTGCTTTACGTCGGCGATTAATTAGATCAGATGATGATCGGAGATAAAGCGTGGGAGAAGAAGAAGAAGAAGAAGAAGAAGATGAAAGATAGATTGAGGTCAAGGGAATAATTTTGGTGAGGGGACGATTGTATGTGCCGCGAACTTGTGTCAAGACTTTATAAATCACACGTGGCAGTATAACGAACCGTTGATTAGAAGAAAGGAGAAGATTTTAACGCGTGATGGATACGTCCACAGATGATTCTAGCTGTTTTTTTTCTGTGTAAGTGCGAGGAACGGAGAGGAACCAAGTCGGACAAAATTCATTTAATCACATAATCAATTTAAAATTTAATTATTTTCCTCGGAATAACATTGGGGTTTCGGTTTGGAATAAGCAAGTGGGCTTGTTATTTTGGGTAAGCCCAATAATTAAGTTAGAGTAAGAAAGACGCAAAGGATAAAAAAGGGCATTCACATGACGTAGCAATTTCGGACCGAGCTTCACGGAGAAGATAATGACGAAAATAGCCCTTAAATAAATAAAAAAGATCTGACGATTAGGGTTTTCTCATTATTCCCCCCAAACGTAAGTATAGGCCGAGTCGGCGGATCTCAGTGTTTCACGCGTCTTTAAATAGAACCTTACCCTTCACCATTATTTTCTCAAAAGCAATTGATTTTTTCTCTCTTTCTCCTCGATCTACAATACGAATCGAAACAAAAAAATAAAATAATAATAATTAGGGTTCTCCTCTCTATCTCCTGTTTCGATATCGGTTGATTTCGCGCCACAAAGAGGTTCCTTAGGTGTGATTAGAAACCTAGGTTCGATTAGTCTTGTCCTTCCTTAATCGATTAGATCTGAGAAAGAAAGAAAGAAAAAAAAAACGATGTCGAGATATTTCACTTCACCACCGCCTGTGTATGCGAGGAACTGGGCGAAGGGTCAGAACTTGGTCGAATCGACTAAGGTTCGTCGAGCACCTCAGTTCTTGTGATTGATTCGCACGGTGTTCTCTCGTCTGAACATGGATTATTCTATGTTCGGATGGGATCTAATTCTTATGTTAAAAAATTTCTTGATAATATCTAGGTTGCACTGTGTGATTGGTTAAAATTGTAGGAAAATTAACGTATTGTTGAATTGTTACACTAAATTACCCGTAGATCTGTGAAATTAATCTAATATATTCATGATTTGAAAATATTGTTTGTTTTTTCTATATGTCAAGTCTCGTACTCTTAACGATATCGTGTAGTCATGTATGTTGTTTGGTTATAGTCAACCTTAAAAGACGTGTTGTTGTAGATATATATGTGTTTTGAATATTTTAACATATTTTTGTTGTGTGTTTGAATGATGTGCCCACGTATATGGGTTGTGGTTGTTACCCGATAATCATCCTTGCTCTAGTCTAAATCCTTTATTCTGATGGATTATAAAGATCGAAAGACAAGAAATAGTGGCTACTAAAAAGGTGCATCGGAAAGAGAAGAAGGAGAAAAAGAAACAAAAGAAAGAGAAATCCCTTAAAAAACAGCAATTTTTCCCAAGCAAGCAGATTTCAGATGAATCTGAACAACTTGAGAAGAGTTGTTTGACAGAAGATCTCCATATTGGATATTTGTCTGATGGTAGCCAGAACAGTAAGAAGAGAAGTAGGGAAGCTTCTCCTGTTGTTGAGAGTCAAATCAAAGGTTTGTTTGTTTATTTCTCTTCTTGGACAAAACTATTGTCGAATTTCGATATTGTATTGTACTGAGACACGTAAATTTTGATGATATGCAGCTGCGCCTGTAGCTGGTAATCCACTACGGATACGTTTTGTTTTCAAGAAACCGAAAGAAGCTGAGGTTGTACCTCAAGAGGACCGTGTTTGCTCCACTTCAGGGACTGAGAGACCCATCGAAATACCAAGTTCTGTCCCATATCCAAAGATCTTTGATAATGATGATAATCTACTCTCAAAATCTCTTGAGAGTGACAAGATTGCGATTCCTTCTGAATCAAAGAAGAGAAAGAAACATAAGCCAAGCAAAGAATCTTGGTATAATACATTGTTTGATGAATGGGTTCCTACTTGCATTTCATTGGAGGAAGATGATAGCAACTGCGATGACTGGCTTTTTGGTACACGGCGGCGAGAGAATGCTTCTACCAAAGTTAATGAAGACATGGTCAGGAACAACAACCTGCAGTTGTCAGGAGTTTGTTCCTCTTTACCTAGAGCTCAGTTTTTGTCAGATGTCGGAATTTTTTCATTACCATACACTGTCCCGTTTTAGGTCCCCCATATTGTTTTGTTCTTTCTTAGCATTAGACATAGTCGTAGCTTGTACAGGTCGACTCAATTGTAACACCATCACAGCTATCTATAATACTTGAATTATCTCTGTATTTTTGACACTAATCACATATTATATTTTTGACTCAATCGTAATACATGAATTTGTGCAACTAGAAGCTTTTGGTTAACGTTAGAGCAATACGATTGCAGAGGCAGCCTCCAACTAGAAACTTATGGTTGAATGACATAAACTTTACTGTAGTTCTATTATGGTCCCTGAGAGTCAAGAGTCCATAGGGTGCAGAGAAGTCGACTTTATAGATTGTTTTCTTTGGAGTTGATCAGGCAGCTGGAGATAGATCCGAACTATGCCCATTGCATTATTCTCAATTAGATCACTTGCATACATACATACTAGGGGGCAGGAGCATAAAGCAACAAGTCAAAAACAAAAATTGCAATAGGAATTAGATTCATATGTTAATACATAATAATCCCAATGAAGAACAAAAGAGGAGAGACAATGAAATTAGTCTACATAGCAAGAGTAGAGCACACCATCTCTTACTCTGTGAACTCAAGATTGGCCAACAAAGAGGAGAAGACACAACAACACAGCTCGTTTTAGCAACTATACAAAAAGCTACTCGAAATGTCTCCCTTTAGTCGAAATTATCATATTAAAATGGGGACGAATCAAATAGTCGAAATCATCTTCTTCTTCTTCTTTTTAGTCGTTTACCTAGTCTTACAGATTCTTTTATCACAAAAAGGCACAACGGTTCTTGTTCTTTTTCTTTTTCTTCTGCTTTGGTGGCTGAAGCACCACTTTTATGGCTGCATCAAACACTGCCTTCACATTCTACAGAATCCCCAAATGGAAAATAAAATAAAATAAACTTCAGTCTCTTAACAAAAGTCTATGCAAACAGTAAGAACCAAGACAAGCGATTTGTAATGTCTACCTGCTGTGTCTTTGAACTACATTCAATGTAGACCGCAGATCCAATCAGTTTCTTCAGTTCCTCTCCCTGCATCATTCATAACAACATTAGACAATATTTCATCAAGAACTGGCAATCATGGAGAGACTAATACGTTTGGCGAAGTAAGTACCTGGTTAGTAGTAATTGGCACTGCACCGGGATGATCTATGAAGAATTGCTTGTCATCTCGAAGATCTGCAAATACCAAAAATTTAACAATCTCCCATGACCATACAAATTTTGCAAAGAAAACTTAAAAAACTTTTAGTTGGAGTCACAAGGCTTGTAGGAACATAACCAAAGGATCTTTCAGTCAAAACAATAGCAAGATCAGTTAAATCAGGAAAGAGTTTGATTACCGAGTTTTGTTCCAACGAGGATAATGGGAACACCGGGAGCATAATGCCTGAGCTCAGGAATCCACTGAAAGAGGAAACATACAAGGAACAAAATCAAATTAGCTCACTTATCACAAGTTATATTGGATTATTAACAAAAGAGACAAACCTTCTTGGCAATATTCTCATAGCTAGCCTTACTGATCAGAGAAAAAGCAAGAATGAAAACATCAGCGCCACGGTAACTCAGAGGTCTTAACCTGTTGTAGTCTTCTTGACCTGTTTCAAACCCCAAAAAAACAAACCATGTCAAACCCGCAATAAAACGAAAGAAGATTCCAACGGTGAACCGGGTTTTCGAAAGCTTTACCGGCTGTGTCCCACAATCCAAGATTGACTGTGTTCCCATCAACAACCACATTAGCACTGAAGTTGTCGAAAACCGTTGGAACATAATCCTGAAAACCAATAAAAAAAGTCACAGATTTACATTTAAAATCCTCCTTTATAAATCATCACACTAGCTTCAAGATCAAATGCTTTGGCCGAATTCTCAAAATGTTGAAACAAATATATAAGTTGAATCCTCAGAATCACGAAATTGATCAGTTTAATAGTAGAGAGGTCATAATAGAATATATGATTCTCCAATCCAAACCTTGGATTTAGTATGAGATGACCCCAAATTTTGAACATGTAAGATGAAATTGCTCATGATCTTGGAGGAAACAATACATAATAGATTCTAGAGATAATTTTTAGATTAAATCTCCTAAATCCATTTTCCAATAAGCTTACCAGATTCACTAATCTACTTTTGCGACGAGCTCAAACAAAAATTAGAAATTAGAAACAGAAGAGAAGGAAAATTTACTGTAGGGAAAGTGTTGCTGGTGTAAGAAATGAGCATGCAGGTTTTTCCGACGGCACCATCTCCGACGGTCACACACTTTATGAACCTTGACGCGCTCATCTCCGCCGCCGGATCGGAAAAAAAGAAAAAGCCTTTTAAAATCCCCCTTTGCTGCTTCTTCTTCTTCTTCAAATCCTCAACATTCCTAAGAACCAAAAACCAATTTCTTCGAACTCGCAAGCTTGTGAATCTGAGAATCCTCAAATTCCAGAAACTGGAAAATTCAAAATTGGCAAAGCGTAATCAATGAGAGAGAGATGAGAAGAAGAAGAAGAAGATGCTTAATTTGGCGGTTGATTGATGACTTTGAGATGAGCCTATACAGAAAGAGAGAGAGACTAATACAACTATGTGCCAGCTAAGGATACACCAAACACCTCCTTATCATATACACTCACCTTTTATTATTTTAATTATACTTTATATTTTCACCACCTATTTTTTGTCTTTTATTTTTCAAATTTTGAATCTTTTTTTTTCTTTTCTTTTTATGTCACGGATTTTGAATTTTGAATCATGATGTTGAAACTGAGGATCTGTCTGTTTATCTCTTCTTTTCTTAACGCCTTTTTAAAAAAAATTATTGTCGGAATAAATTTTACTGCACACTGTATTTATTATACTATACTTTATTTAATGTTGAAATTCTTTATATTTTGATTTTTGCTATATACAATAAGTTTTCAGTTGTTCAATCACCACGAGTCACTTAGCACTTTGACTAGTTTGATTTATGTACACGTATTATATTTTACTATCTTTCGAGCTAACTCTAGAGATGTTTGGTCCCAATTCAGCAAAAATCCAACATAACTAGAGTGCCTCGGACCATTTGATAATACAGACCATACATTTTCTAAAAAAGTTCAAAGTCTATTTTATTTGGAGAAATTTTGATTTTTCATACTCCTTTTCGCACTCAAACATTCTAATTTTTTTTTTTTTT
>VBRH01000832.1:0-12097 GCA_014578085.1 Cardamine resedifolia | reverse complement strand
AAAAAAAAAAAAAAAATTAGGGTGAGAAAATTATGTTTAAAAACTTTAATAACTAAAAACTTTTAATGAAAACCAAGTTGTCTTGATCTACTGATTCGGATGGTTCAAGTCAGAGACCGATTCTCCTCAAACGCGGAAATCTCTATCATTTTCATTTGGTCACCAGAGCATTCACATGACTTTCTGGACTCTGAGATTAGTAGGTGGGTATGATCCGTTGATCCGAAAATCAGCTAGAAAGTAAAAGTTTACACGACCTGACTTGAAACTCATGGTGCTCTTTGTCTAAGATCACCCGAGTTATATAAAAAAAAAACTTTTCATGGAAACAGAGATAAATTTAACCGTGGTTAACTAACACATGATTATTCGGTAATCAGAAAATATACTTTGTGTAGGATGGTCTCACTGAATTGGTGACACCAAATAACACAAGATCATTACATTTTCATTGTGCTGAGATCTATGGACCATAAGCAATATGTAATGATCATAAGTATCTGTCACCGGACCAATATCATTAGCGACCGGTTCAATCCGTCTATAGTGAAGTTGTTTAAGTTAAAATACTTCAGGAATATTTTTTATATATCAAAATTCGTTCATGTAAAAAAAAGAAAAATTCGTAAAATTAACAACCATAAATCAACATGCGTTTCTATTATGTCACAACATCCCATCTAAAATTGGATATAAAGTAGAGTAAAAATTCGAAATTTGAATAGTACGTGAAGCTATTGGTCACCAAGACAAGTACCAACTAATCCTTGAATATACAATGAATCAGGGATATAATTTTTTTTTTTTTTTAATATACTTTGGTAGTTCTGGGCATTTGGTAGTCCACCGAGGCAGTTATAGAAATTCATTCTGATTTAAAGAATATTCTTTCGAGGACTCGAATCCGAGATACAAGAAAACTAAACCCCTTATACTACCACTAGAATAAACTTATAAACATCTCTTTCGTTATAAACTTATAAACATCTAATACCGATAACTATGTACATGTGTGATATATATATATATATATATATATTTATGGAGACCGGTTATATATTGATAAAACAATTTGGTGTTGTGGGGATAATATATTGATGGCTTTGGGAAAGGAGATAGTTGTGATCTAAGACAGCACTTGCTTTGGTGGTCTCGTCTCTATGTCGGCTCCGCTTCAGAAACATATTACTTGGGAATGGTAATCCCAATTTCTTATTCATCTATACGTAAATGGGTATAATTTTACTGTTTTATAAAAGATTTGCCTTTTTTTTTTGTTTGCTCATTTTTTCTTTTATTTTTCGCTAAATTTCATCTACGTCCCGGTTCGTGCATATGCTTAGCTTCTTCCACAATTTTGCATATACGTGTTCATTTGTCTTTTCTAATACTCCTAGTAATTAACTTTGATGAAATCAACAATCGATTGTAACAATATTAAAACGCGTTTTTTCACTATTTATTTTTTGTTAAAAGGGTTTGCGTTTTTTTCTTTCACTCATCTAGCATGATACGATAGTTATTTTATGGTCCTCTATAGACTACTCATTTGTTGCTATGTGTAATAGGTGTATAATAAGTAAAAATTTAAATTAAATTAGTTCAAAACTTATAAAAATTTATGTATTTTTAAGATGCATAGAAAGTGAGTTAGTCCATATAACGAACCAAATAGAAATATATATATATTTTTCTGTCGGAGAATCCCTTATAAAGTTTTAAGGTCTGGACTTCTAATTTGTTTACATCCGATAGACTAGTTGAATTTATTCTTACGAGAAGAAAGAAATTGTCCCCCTTAAGCGTCTTGAACTAGAGAGCACCACAATGCTTCTTTTAGGTGGATTATGTTTACCACTAGGACACCGCCAAAATTCTTAAATGTAAAATCACATGGACCCTGTGCTTTTTTTAACAAAACTAAACGAATTTCTAACTCAATAGCAATTTTTTTCAAATACATAAACTGAAAAACCAAATGAAAATCTAAAAATATTGTATATACGTATATTGTTATGGACATTTTCATTAGATATACAATAACAGTCAAAATAACTTCTACATTGTAACATTGATTACTAATTCAAGTTAGCTTATCGTAAGGTTAAACATGTGAAGATGGGTCAACGATCGTGTGTTTGAAAATAAAATGTGTTGGTCGCAATATGTGTGAACTCGAAGATCTTAAGATCAAAGTCCAAATTAATATTTGGCACACATTTGATATTATTAAAATTAGAGAATATTAAAACATGAGATCGGTGTTCCCGAGATAGCACGAGTGTGAATGTTTTGTGGTTGCACTTTGCAATTGCATGAGTACGTTCTTTCAAACCGTCCTTTGTCTTCTGTTTCTTCGTTGTTCTCTCTTCTCCAAACATTTTTATCTATCTATGCACCACAATATTTATACAACTTAATTTTGATCTATATAGTTGACCCAATTTTTTTTTTTTTTTATATTCTCTTACAAACGCTTATTAACATATATACCCACTCTATCTATGCAAACTTTTTTTTATCTAAACCATTATATTTGACTAGAATATCACGCTTTAAACCTATTAGAAATCCTATAACTGAACTACTTGGCGACTACATTTATTTTGAAAGAATTAGTTGGGTGTGGTAAATAATCTAGAATCTTTTGGTAAAAAAAAAAAACCATATATACACTTGCATCCTTTAAAAAACATATTACAGACATATGTGTATACATGTGTGATTTGTATATGTATACGTTTGAAAACAACATATGTATGACATAATAGTTTATGCTAGCATCGTCGAAGTGTCACAATTTAAATCTACTTAATATTTCAACAAAATACATGTTATTGACAAACAAATACTCCAGTTATCATCATATTGATCAAATGTATTATTAAATCTTTTTTCTCAAAAACATATATAATCAATAATAAATTGTGTAAAAAATATCTCATAAAGCCCAAAAGCAGTACCGACTGGGCCTGTAGCCCAATTATAAGTTATATCGAAGAGAAGAAGACGACGTTTTTCTCCCGGCGACAATCAACGGCCGATGAACATAACGAAAGTGAGTAAACTCAATCTTCTTCTTCCTCTCAAACCCAAACTCATTCGTTTGCTATATTCTCATTCTCAGCGTCGTACTCGATCCCTTCCTCATCACAGAGAAAAACCCATAAACTGGAACTCCACTCACAGCTTCGTTCTCCAAAATCCTCTTCTTTCATTGCTCGAAAAATGCAAATCCTTGTTCCATTTGAAGCAAATTCAAGCTCAGATGATAATCACTGGCTTGATCCTGGATTCGTTTGCTTCAAGCAGGTTAATTGCTTTCTGTGCATTATCAGAATCTCGTTATCTCGATTACTGTGTGAAGATTCTGAAAGGTGTTGAGAACACTAACGCATTCTCTTGGAATGTGACGATTAGAGGTTTCTCAGAGAGTGAGAATCCTAAAGATGCGATTTTTATCTACAAGGAGATGCTGAGACATGGTTTTGAGTCTAGACCTGATCATTTCACTTACCCTGTTTTGTTTAAGGTTTGTGCTGATCTTGCGTTGAGTAGATTAGGTCAAATGATTCTTGGGCATGTTCTTAAGCTGAGATTGGAATTGGTTAGTCATGTGCATAATTCGTCGATTCATATGTTTGCTTCTTGTGGTGAAATGGATAATGCGAGGAAGGTGTTTGATGAAAGTCCTGTGAGAGATTTGGTTTCTTGGAATTCTTTGATTAATGGGTTTAAGAAGATTGGCGAGGCGGAGAAGGCGTTGCAGGTCTATAAGCAAATGGAGATTGAAGGAGTTAAGCCGGATGATGTGACTATGATTGGATTGGTTTCTTCGTGTGCATTGTTGGGAAATTTGAATCTTGGGAAAGAGTTTTATGAATACGTAAAGGAAAATGGACTGAGGGTGACAGTTCCTCTTGCCAATGCTTTGATGGATATGTTCTCAAAATGCGGAGATATTGACGAGGCACGAAGAATCTTTGATAAGTTGGAAAAGAGAACGATTGTGTCGTGGACTACGATGATTTCAGGCTATGCTAGATGTGGTTTGCTCAATGTTTCAAGGAAGATTTTCGATGAAATGGAAGAAAAAGATGTTGTGCTGTGGAATGCTATGATTGGTGGTTCAGTCCAAGCCAGGCGTGCTCAAGAGGCTTTGGCATTGTTTCAGGAGATGCAAACAAGCAGCACAAAGCCCGACGAAATCACAATGATACATTGCCTCTCTGCGTGTTCTCAGCTTGGTGCTCTTGATGTTGGCATTTGGATCCATCGTTACATCGAGAAACATAATCTTAGTCTCAATGTTGCGCTAGGAACTTCGTTGGTCGATATGTATGCCAAATGTGGTAACATCTCAGAAGCTCGCAATGTTTTCCATGGAATTCAAACAAGAAACTCACTTACATACACAGCGATAATCGGTGGCTTGGCTCTTCACGGAGATGCATCCGCTGCTATATCATACTTCAATGAAATGATTGATGCAGGGATAGCCCCAGATGAAATAACTTTCATAGGGTTATTATCAGCTTGTTGTCACGCAGGAATGATCCAAACTGGCCGTGATTATTTCTCTCAGATGAAGTCTAGATTCAAACTAAATCCCCAATTAAAACATTACTCTATAATGGTAGATCTTCTAGGAAGAGCCGGGCTATTGGAAGAAGCAGAGAAGCTCATGGAAAGTATGCCAATGGAGGCAGATGCTGCGGTTTGGGGAGCTTTATTATTCGGTTGCAGGATACATGGTAGTGTTAAATTGGGAGAGAAAGCGGCTAAGAAGCTTATAGAACTTGACCCCGATGATAGCGGGATCTATGTGTTGTTGGATGGCATGTACGGAGAGGCTAATATGTGGGAAGATGCAAAGACAGCGAGGAGGATGATGAATGAGAGAGGTGTGGAGAAGACTCCGGGTTGCAGTTGTATTGAGATTAATGGAGTCGTCTCTGAGTTTATCGTTAGAGATAAATCGAGACCGGAATCTGAGAAGATCTATGATTGCTTACATTGTCTTGGAAGACATATGGGGAGGTCTTTTTGTGTACTTTCGAGCCAAGTTAATTTCGGATATGACTTTACTTGGAATGAAACTGCTAAAATGCTTATGTTGTCTTAAAATTAAATTATATAGTAGTTGAAGGAAGTCTCCCTATGTATGACACAAATCATCATATCTTAATTAATTCTTTATATATATATATAAAATAAAAATATTCCCTATTGTTTAACACCTAACTATTAATTTAAATTAATTAACTTAAGAATCATAAATATATAAATATTGAAATAAGTGAAATTCGTAGTTAATTAATTTTAAAATGCAAACGATAGACACCATAAAACTAAAAAAATTTTTTACATCTAATTGAAATTTTTTTAACCAATTTTATGAACATGATTTTACGGTTATGTATAGTATGATTAAGTTTTTGTAATATGAAAAAGTGAATTGACAAAATATTAAATAAAAGTAAAATATAAATTATGGTTCAAACTGTTTTGATCTATGTATATAATAATTTAAATTTTTTTAATATAATCAAATTAAATAGTTATAACCAAACAAAACTATAGATACAAAATTTCACGCATATGCGCGCAAAATTGTGTGAAGTTTCTGTTTTTAATTTAGTTAAATCACACTTCTAATGATTTTAGTACATTTAACAATTTATAATAATCCCTAAATATAAATGGGAAAGTTCGTTGCATATTTGCATACATAGCCTCGGACCAATGCTAAATTTAAGTTTGAGGCCCTCTAATGATGTCAGTGTGTCCCTTTCGAAACTGACGTTTATAGTTTTGCTTGATGCTCCACAGTCCACATATAATCAATCAATAATCGTCGACTCCACTAGATAATTTGGAAAAATAATTAAAGACACACAAAATATCACAGTGAGCATTTTTAATGGTTGCTAAAGACACTAGATAACTTAGTCTTTAGGCAGATTTTCAAATTGCTTTGGCCAGCTCACATATTCAAGTTTAAGGTAGCTAGTTTGTTTTTCTTGATAAAAGACTTTAAGGTAGCTTAGTTGGCAGAGGCTTTCTGCATATAGCAAAAGATTAGAAATTTTCCGCATTGAAGTTTGTTTCTTCTTGCTATGAGACCTTTTATTGGTTTGTTAAAAAGAACGAGAGAGATAGAGGAATCATTCAACATCAAGGCTTGAAATGTTCTCTCTCACATTACCTTTTGGATTATAAAAACATAACCTTCTTCTCATCGATCTCTTGCATTTTCCATCACTTGTAAAACTTGATTGGATATAACTTTTCAAGTTTCACAACTGATGGAAAATGCAAGAAATGATAAGAACATATATATGACCTTCTTCTATTCGAGACTTATCAAGAGTTTGATTGGATATTGATTCTGTGGAATCATCTATCTCATGATTTGCAGTATATATATATATTGATTTATGTACTAAAATAGTATGTAACAAGCATACATATTTGAGGATAGGCAAATGTGGTTATGGTTAAGAAACATAGGTCGCGATAATTACATGTTAGTATTTAAGTAAATAAGGCAAGGATTATAATAAATAGTCAACTAATTAAGTGCTGAATCAGCTGATATTTTATGTCGATTTTTCTATATACTATTAATTAGTGACAGATATGATCGCCAACGGGACAATAATAATGAATTGCTGATGAAACTCATATAGTTTCAGACAATCGTTGTTGAGTTAGTGATGGCCCTAAAAGAGTCTGTAATTAACTATTCGTCGTTGTTAAGTTAGCAACTAACATGCAAGGCAGCCTCAAGATTATTATAAGTCCTAGGACAACAATTTTTTTTTTTTTTGCAGAATAAATAGTGTTAGCAAAAGTGTATAATTTCAGGCATTGGTAAATTGTTGCGAGATAAGAAGAAATAATGTAACTCAGTAGAGAATTAACATTAACCTACTCACACTTAAGACTCATTAACAAAGTCTCAATACTCTAAAAAACCCCATAGATTTTTAACATAATCGGAAGAAACTCACTTACAACCATAGTATGCCTTTGAAATTCAACCATAAGATTCGCAGAGAATCAAAACCAATCGATCTCATTATAACTTCTCAAAACTTACGTTTTCCACATCGACAAGATTTTGAAAATTTAGTTCAACCCAAAATTAAACTTACCATGATATTTTTATAAGTAGCTAGGGCTAGGATTAAAACCCTAAAATCGCAAAGAAAACATTAATTAGTAATCTACACAAACCCTAAAATCACAAAGAAAACATTAATTAGTAATCTACACAAACCCTATACTTCAAGTACATCGATAGATACTCACTGCGTTAAAAACTTTACCATATATCGTGGCCGTTAGTTCCAAAAACTATCAAAACGCATATCCTTATACGAAAAAAATATCTGCAACCATTGTGTAATATGTATATTGTAAAATCTGCATGACTAATCATAATCAAATATAATATTTCCTAAGTTGACATTTATTCAGATCTGACGTAACTCATTTGGTAGCAAAAATTCAATATTTCAAGAGACGGTTTGAAGAAATGGTGAATGTACAATGTAAATCTAACACCAAAATATCAAATGTTTTTAAAATTGAAAATCTTGTACGTTCTAGGCAAAAATAAGATGTTCTTGTATTGAGGTTTCTTGGCAGGAGTTGAACGTTGTGACTAAGACGATTGAATCAGTAGTTGCATTGTTATAGTTGCAATCACCAAGAAGAACACAGTTTACAATGACCTTCTGTTCTCTCTCAAAGAGATAATCAGTTTCAATATAAAAAAAAAACTTTAAATTTAAATCCCTAATTCTGCGAAATTAATTGGAATATACATTACCTTTTTTTTTTTGTAAAATGGAATATATATATTACTTGTGGTCAGAGAACTATAACATGAACATACTCACTGCTTTATGGTTGTAGCACTTTGTTTTACGAGAATTAGTGGATGATAAAATCAAGAAAGTTAAAGGATTTTACCAAACAAAAAAAAAAAGTTAGAGGATTTGCAAAATATAATAATTTCTTGTAAAAATCGTACTGGTGCAGACATGTCTTAAAAAAGAGAGTATAAAATAATATGGTCTTTTATTTAAGACATAGATGCAGAATACATAGACATCAAATGAACTCATTTGTTACAATATTTTGCATCATATATTTTACCACCAAATTAGACTGATGGCTTAGCTTTTACAGCTTAATTAGTACATATGACACAAAACATAAAACCCACTTTATACATAAACATTCGTTAATTTTAGGGGGGAAAAAAAAGTAAAAGAAATTTACTATTGTTTCCAATTAAGAACGTGCCCCGGTGGTCTCCCATATTTCCTCGTAAACCAAATCCCATCTTCTCTAGCAATCCATGAACGTAGCTGACCACATCGAGGATATTTGGCTTGACGATATACTTCAATATCGAAAAAATACTTGGGTCTAGTCCCGTGACTAAGAAGACAATACCATTTTGAATCATGGGACACTTGATTATTATCCTCAAATGCAATGATATAAAAAGGATCTTTGTAATTCATTGCTTGAAATGTTGTAGGTATTCTGTCTCTGCTTCTATTTCGGCATGCAATGTTGAGAATAATGCCAGGACCAATTTCGTTATGAATTACTACATGGTTTTTTTTGCAAGCTTCATTAAGCACAAAACACATAGTAGTAATTACTAACATAAAAATTATGAGACGATCCATTTTTCGGGATCTCTGATAATTTTTGTTGTTGTAAAGGCATCAACATGCAGTATTTATAAGTTTTTTGTGTGGGAAATATTTTCTCTTTATTTAGTAGATAATCTTTTTATGACATTTGCTAAATTTAAAAACAAATATAAACTAAGAAAACCTCTTGTCAGAGTGGAATTTAGTATCGAAAAGTATGGTTTGCCGATAAGATCAAACCAAATGGATAAACCTTACAATTATAGATGATCTTCTTTTATAGATTATTTGGGTCGACAAAATTCGACTCATATTTGTAGTTGAATTCCAATGGACCTTTAACCCTTTGACTAAAAATACTTTAAAAATATACTATAGATGATCATGAAAATCAAACCAAAGTAAAGTCTAGGGTACAACAAAAATCTAGAAAACATATTATTTTAACAGTACTATTCAGCACATATATATGCACTACTAGTTGTAAATTCATCAATTGAAACACACAATATGGAACATATATAATTTTACATACCTATTAACAAAAAAACATATATAATTTTACAATAAACCAAAAACTAAAGTGAAAGGATTTGGAAATATATGTTAAATTTATAGTAAATCAATATAAAATTTTGACTAGTGCATCTGAGATCTCGTTCTTGGTCTTTGTATCCCGCTACAAAATAGAGGAGTATAATTTTTTTTTAAATAAATACATGAAACTTGAAAAACAAGTCTAGATTATAGAATTTCATATCCATGTCACTTAAAAAAAAGATAAATTTATGCAAATACATACATATACTCACTGAACTAAAAACTTCACCACTTAATCACTTATGACCTTTGGACTTGGTTCCAAAAAATATGAAATCCATATCCTAAAATTAAAAAAAATCACCAAAGAGGTGTTAGCCTCGTGGTAGTACAAGGGAATAGGTTTTTTTGTGTCCCGGGTTCGATTTCTCCTTGGTACGGATGGATATTCTTTAAATCGGAATTTCCAAAGCCTGTCAACGCTTTGACAGTAACTGGCGATGGACATGTCGCCAATCTCAAGTATTCTCTGTTCATTGTCGATTTTCATGGCTCCGACTTCTTTGTTATTTCGGAATTGATTCTCGATGCGCATCCATATATCGCTTAGCTGTGCCCCCCAGTATTAAACACCGATCGATTTGAACAGAGGTGGTGCTAGTGTGCGGTAAATCCAGAGCTTCGCCAGACTATCGCGCTTGGTCCAGGGTTGATCGTTAACGCCGGTCGGCGCTGCTGAACCGTCAACATGTCCGAGGATGTCAAAAGTTAGGCAGTGCGTGAGGAAGAGTTCCATCCACGCATCGAGAATGAGAGGTATGTGAGACTTTATGTTGGTTTACACCATAAACCCGCTCGAGTGGAGAAGCCATTTGCGTGAGAAACAGAGGTGAAGTAGAAAGAACAGAGGAGACGAAGTGAGGAAGAAGAATAAGAATGAGATAAAGGAGAAAAGGTTTAGAACATTTAGGCTCTGATACCATGAAAATCCTTCTATATTCGATAATCAAAAACCATCTCTGATTCTAAAATAGCATAAATTTTACCAAACCAACAATCTGAAAAAAACGTTAAGAAATTAATTTATAGTATTTAGTAAGAATACACCAACAATTCCTTGGGTTGAGATCGTTTAGCTTCGAACTGACAAGAGAGGTCGAGAGTTTTACTTACAAGAAACATAAAACTCTTTTACAAATTCTTACGGCCCTTTGGATTCTCACGTATCATGTGAGCAATGGCTTCTTTCAGTGTAGCTCTTCTTCCTTGTTCGGAATTCCACAGTGTTGTGACAATGTGGCGGCCACTTTGCATTCATCACTTCTTCTCCCCACTCTTCTCTGAGAATTTTAAGTAAGTTTCTCATCTTCTTCATCCACCACTTCCTGCACCATAACCCAACATGTAACATCATCATCATTCAATTCACCAGAAACAAGACTAATGAAATGGGAGAAAGAATCTCAGTGACATAGCAAAACCTTCATTGTGTTTCCTGTCACCACCCATTTGAATGGGTGCCAATGTGGATCCTTGAGGTTTTCTTCCCATTTCGAGTACTCGACCTCAGCGTCTTCCTCTGTAAATCTCTGCTTGCTTGCTTTTATGAAAGGTTTTACATCAAGATCTCCAATCTTCTGAACTCTGATCTTTGATCCATCATCCGTTAAATCTCTCAATTCCTCCAAGAAAAAAAACAGAAGCAAATTAGCGGTCAAGAACATGAATATACGAACGACAATTATGTCTCATTTCTTTACATACAGTGATCAATAGTTTGCGTGCTTCTAGTAGCTCATCATTGGTATAGCGTTCTTTCACCAAGAGGGTACTAATCAACGCCTCTCGCTGTTCTAAGTCAGAATCCTTATCCTCTAGCTCCTCTTCCATCTCCTTCAATCTTTTTTTAAGCTCTTCATTTTCCTGTTTCCAAAATCTCCCTGTTATTATAAGCTCTTCATTTTCAGTATTCCCCTCCATGATAACCTTGAAACGCCAAAAGAAAAACATTAGAATATATTATAACATGAAAGATAATTACGGGAAAATATTAATCTACCTCCTTAACAATTTCTTCAGTTACTTGAGATGGCATATTTGGAGAAACAGCCAATGGATCTCCAACAGTTGTTGTGCTTTGTCGTAATAAAAGACAAGAAATACATCAGCTAGCTACAACAAAATCAAAGGTATAGATTTCTTATAAAGACAAAGTACAACAAGCATTACCCATTACTACTCAAAGCCACAGCAAGAGATGTCTGTGTTGTAGTAGCAGAACTGGTGTTTGAAGTAGAAGATGGAAGACCTGAACAACAAATACTTTTTTTTTTTTAAAACAACAAATACTTCTTTCAGAAAAAAAAAAAAAACATAGCTACAATGAGTAAGTATATAGATTAATGTAGAGCCTAGACTCTTCTAATCCAATCCTAGGCACATCAATCATATAAAAGGTTAAACCCAAAGATGAACGGTGACGAACCGATGACTCCAAAGACGGACGGTTATGTACAAGGAGAGGACGATGGAGACGCGGCGGTTTCAAGTCTAAATGAGGGAGGAGTTGATTCCAAGGCAAATCCGGCGGAGTTAGGGTTTGAGGATTGGTTCAAGGAGAAACCTAGCGAGGATCCAGTGGCGCCGGAGTTGGATTGATCAAAAGGAAACCCCGACATTGCGTTTTTCTCTCTCTCTCTTGACTCACCGGAGTTCGCTCTTCTTCGCCGGCGTTTGAAACCCTAGTCAATATCAAATGAGAGTGAATAAACAGAAAAAAGGATAATAAAACCTTTCAACTTTCACTATACACTTTCTTTACACTATAGTTTAAGGGTAGGGATGGTAGCACAAAATAACGTTTTTTTTTTTTTTTT
>VBRH01000830.1:2939-31844 GCA_014578085.1 Cardamine resedifolia | reverse complement strand
ATCGACACACACCATGTGTGTCGGTCGACACACACCCAGCGATTCAAACCTCTTACGCCTTAACACCCCCAAGATTCGTAATCAACAACGAATCCATTAACAAGAAGCTTAACAAGCACGAATTAACAACAAAAGCCACAGGGAAAACACCCCTAACCAACCATATAATAGATCAACAACAACCCCAACGAAAATCAACCCGTAAAAACCCCACACAAACTCAACGGTAACTCATGGTCACAACTCACCTTAGATTGAAGGGTCTAAGCTTGAAATGGACTTCCCGAGTTCAATAAACGAGCTCTTTCTCTTCTCTTCTCTCCAAGTCTCTTTTTCCCGTCAACAAACGAAACAAAACCGAGAAGAAGAAGAAGGAAGAAGATGAAGAAAACAATCAGGGAAAACTTTCCCTTAATTGCAACTTAACCCTCAACTTCCGCAGCTTTCACACGAGGCTGCAGGGTCGTGTCGATCGACACAGACCATGTGTGTCGATCGACACACACCTTACGACTTCACAGGTAAGGCATGCTTGTGTCGATCGACACACACCATGTGTGTCGGTCGACACACCCCATTTCCGGATTAGGGATGTTACAATTTATTTCCGTGAGTTGCTGTTTAATTACCGTTAATTGTTGTTAAATCATAGGATTTATTTCCGTGAAAAATTGCCGTTTATTTTTGTTAAATCATGGGGTTTATTGCTGTTAAATTAATTGCTTGGTGATTAAATTGAATTAATTGTGGTATGTTGTAATTGACGTTGTTGGCTGTTTTAATTCATTATTTTGCGGTAAATTATTTATATTGAACTGTTGCTGTCGACTTTTTATCGAATTTGGATATTTAATTATGCCGGGAGTTTTCTGTATTTAATGTCTTTAATTGATCTAGTAGACGGATTGATCGTCTCCTCAGTATTTATTAAATACTGACTGCATCTATTCGTAATGATGCAGGTAAAGGAAATGATAAAACTGTTAGCTGAAGCTCATGGAACTGCGGCTACGGATTAAGATGACATACCGGGAGGGTCGTTATTTATTTCGTAGTTATTTATCGCTGATTGTCATTGTTTTTGTTTTTCCGTAACCGTTAGGTTGTTAGTTTGATTGCGAATTTATTGGTTTATAATAAAACATTTATCGCTGAATTGTTTTTTTTTTATTTTGTCTCTGGAAATTAATAATATTTATGAGAATATTATTAGTATTTATATTATTATAAAAATAGGCCGGGGCGTTTCAATTTGGTATCTGAGCGGAGTTGTTTCTAGAACTGGTAGATTTCTTACTGCATTGTTTTGTTGTTGTTGTTTGGGGTGTTTGGGTATGCCTCAAAATATAAGCTGAGCATGTGTGGATCTTAGATCATGCTAGCATAATTTTATGAATCTGGGTGCCATTGTAAATATACCTTTCAAATTTGTTTTTCTATAGTCGATTTGCTTTTTGAACATGAGAAGCCAACTTAAGTTTTGGCCCTATGAGGTAATTCATCTTGTAAAGTTTTCTTTCTATTATGTGTATGTGTATTTATATGATTGGTCAATTTGATTATTGTATAGAGTTATATAATATAAAAAATAAGGTACATTTCTAGGAGTAAATCAAATAGAGATCTTAGACCTTTTATTAGGTAATGGAAACTTTGTATTGTGAGATTCAATTAGGTACAGGGCATGATCATATACTATTGAGCTTTGAAATGTTATACTTTTGTGTTACACTAATAAATTGTTATATTGGATCACTTGTGTATTGTTGTCCCGTATTCTCCTGATTAATTGTTTTTGGGTAATGGATCAGAAAAATTAGGGTGGCTACCTTTACAGACTTACATAATCATTTGGAAAAAAAAAATTAAGAAAATAATAACTAATTAACTACACTTAACAAGTAAAATATGTTCTCTTCTCATGAAGCCACCTCATCATTTGAGTGTCTAAAATTATGACACATCATCTAATATTTTTAAACCTTTTAATCTTAAATCACAAAATTTATTAGACCCATTATTTTATAGTATTTGTGAGATCCATTAATTCATTTTAGATAAAAAAAATATTTGATAAAACTTTGGCTCAATTATTGATTAAATCACGAATGAGACGATTTAGAAGGCAAACATAACAACACATACCGATAGTTAAAAATCAGCATTTAAGCATTCTATATAAGAAAGTTTTAGGCGAAAAATGCTTGCAAGATTTATTTGAAGCTAGAATGACAACCTTGAGTCTTTCACGGGTTTACGAGAACATGTTCATGACAATCTTCATGAAAACAAATTAGGAAAGTATTTCTGAAGATTTTCTAACGCTCAAGTTAAAGAGAAGATCACGTCATTGGTATAAAATCCAAAAACGAGAGGAAAAAAGTGGATGATAGATTTCAACCACTCAAAAATGTTATCAATAATTAAATGTCATGTTAGTGAGTTTAGAAATAAAGAGATAAATAAGAACTTCCTGGTAAAAATTCATACACTTTGGGAAATAGATAAATGTCAGATGAATGCATATATGAAGGATATGGTAGAGTAAAAGAGTCACATAGCCCAAAAGAAAAATGTGTCTATGTCGTATTGAAGATATCTAGAGATGAGGAGGTATGAATCCTCCTAAAACAGACGAATACTATAAAACGAACAAATTTTATCAGTATACATGGATGTTCATTCTTTAACAAAACAAAACGTGTTCACTAATGATTGAGACTTATTTTTGTAGTCAAAAAATCATCCTTAACACCCATGTTTTCTGTACTCGATTAGTTGAGATTAAAATAGTAGAGTTTAATGTCTATATATTTGAATTGAGCCTATTTTCTAAAATTAATTTTTAAACTTGATTAAATTTAAGTCAATAAATTTTAAAGTTAAAAAAATGATTTGTTGGTTGTAAAGTTTTTTTACCTGCAAAGTTCAAGACCGAAAATAATACATCTCCATGGACTAGGGGTAAAAATGGTAAATTAATCTTCCCTAAAGTATCGAATGAGAGACCTTGGAAACAACGCATTTTGGACGAGACAAATGAGACACCACCAAACGAAAACACGCTTGGGTTGGTCGTTATTTTTGTAATTCGTTGATTAAAATTATAGAGTTTAGTGGTTATATTTCATATTATATTTTCTTTAAATATTAAAAAACATAGAGGTTTAAAACATTAAAATTTTATGATATTTGAATATATACCCTAAAGATATCTTAAATATCCAGTATTTTAAGATTCACTCTTGCAAAATATAAGATTATCAACTCAGGTAAAAATCAAATATGCAATTATCCAAAGTGGATATGAAACGCCCCGACCTTTTTTTTTTAAATAATAAATATAATAATAATATTCCCATAAATATTATCAACTTTCAGCAGACGAAAACAATTAAACAACTCACCGATAACGATTTATTATAAACCAATAAATTCGAAATCAACTAACAACCTAACGGTTTAAGGAAGCAACTAAGCAACAACAGTGATAAATAAATAAATAAAACACCCTCCCGGTATATCATTTTGTACCATCGCCGCAATTCCACGAGCTTCATCTAGCTTTATCCTTTCACTTATCTGCGTCAATACGAATAGACGCAGTTAGTATTTAATAAATACTAGGTCAATTATGATAAAATTATGAAAATACCTCCAACATAATTAAATGCCCGAATTCGACAAACAGCAAAACAACAACTTGATAAAATTAATTCACCGCAAAAAATGAATCAAATCAATCAACGATATTTTAAACAACCAAAACGTGATTAAAACAATTAATTCTCAACAATTAATTCAATGGAAAATCACGGAAAATCACAGAAAATAATTCTAAAATTAACAGCAATTAACAATAATTTTCTCGGAATTAATTTCTATGGTTTAACAGCAATAATTAAACAGCAATAATCAGCAAAACACATAAATAAATCCTAACATGTAATTACCTCATAAAAATTTTCGTAAAAATATCCGACCACGATACTGCACTCACCTGGATCACGCACGGAAAATTTCCCAACAAAAGACTAAAATTTTCTGAACCACGCGGGATGAAATAACACCTAAAACTCCCGAACGCAACTTAAAAAAAAGTAATAACGATAACAAAGTCAACTACCTTAAAAACCAAATCACTAGACGACAACTAAAACACCACACAGGCGACTCCATCTTCTTCCTTCTTCTCCGCCTTCTTCATCTTCTCCGTTTTCTTCTTCTTACGCGTCAGCTCTCCGGTGGACCTCCCATCACCGCCTCAACTCTACAGCCAACCTCGCAACTCCACAGCCAGCTTCGCGACCAACTCTGTAACTCGACACGCCGGCGTCAAGCTTCACCGCGAGCTTGACTTTTCTGTTTCCTCTAGCCACCGCCCACTCCGTCAACACTCGCAACAACTCCGCCTCCTGAACCTCCATGGTGCCACAACTCTCAACGACTACCCCGTTTCTCCCGCGAGCTCGACCATCACCTCAGAACAACCGCCATCTCACTCTCCCCAGCTCTGCAACTCATGGTCTCCCACATCTCGCACGGGACGTTGCCGACACGCCACAGCTTTGCCTCTTCTCGCCGGCACCAACGCCCCAACCCAACTACACACGCGTCACCACAACCGATCTACCCGACTATCAAGACACGAAACACTAGGGACGAAGCTTACCGAGAGGATGATGACCCGACTTCACTCGCACGGCCACCCGACGTCTAACTCCTCGCTCAACTCCTCGCACGATCGCCTTCTTCCTCCCTTGGCCGCAAGTCTCCTCGCCGATCTCGATCTCGTGATGATGAGTCATGATAGCGGTAAGGAGAAGATCGCATAGCCTTAACGAGAAGAAAGTTTGGGTTTACACCCATCTTCTGAGGATTTGCAAAATAACCCTTCACTTTTCCAATTTTAGAAATTTGCCTCCAAATTTTTAAAAACATAAATTAAACCCACCGACCACAATTGATTTAATCAATTCAGCCCTAAACTTTTAATTCTCCAATTAAAACCTCAATTAATAGGAATACGGATGTTACATCAACATTTTCTGCTTTTTCACGTTTTGCTTACTAAAAACACACAAAAAAAGACAGACATACATTGATGGTCTTATAAAGATCGGTAAGAAAGCGATGGTTTAACATACGTTAAGTGATGGTCTTCACCATTTTCCTCTCCCACTTCATTCAGCAGATGACCATAATATATTGACTTTTGGATGTACTTGCTTTCTCTTCTATCATGGTATAATTTTTTATTTTTTTTTAGATATGCTCTTGATCTCCTTTTCTCAAATTGTTTTTAGATTCTGCAGTTTATTGTTTTTTTCTATGTTTCTTTTTTTATTGAATTATTTTTCTATTAATCTTCTTGGTTGCAAGCTGCTTTTCTTCTTTTCTTGGCTAATGTTTTCGCTTTCTACATTTATTATTATTTTTTTTTTTGATAAAAACTTTCTACATTTATTTGATAATAATTGTATACTGAAGTAAATTTGTTATGATATGGCCAAAAAAAAATTTGGTTTGTGAAAGCCATTTTATTTCTTTTTATATGTTCAATAACCTTTTTTCCCTCTCGGTGATTTAAAAAAAGTAACAAATTTTTGTCTCAACTACAATGGTTTTTGGTCTATTCTCCTTACTCCAAAATATATGTTTTCAAGATTTTGTCTAATTTCTCAACCTACTTGTATTACTCGATTACCAAAAATGGTTTATAGAATCTGAAAATAATCTGCAATTTCTACTACACTACAAAATAGTTTCGTAATGGCTTCTTAATTAGTATTTAAAAAAAATTCTTGATATGTAACTACTCCCTCTGTACTCTGTATCATAAAGATTGATTTTATAGGATTTTCATTAAGATTAAAAAAACAATAAATGTTATACCATAATTAACTATTTATTTGTTATGTCTTTAATACTAATTTTAAGTTAGTTTTTACTCTATTTTTCAACATTCCAATAAAAAAAGTAATTGCATTAATTAGTTAATTGATATTTTCAATAAAAATACAATAATTAAAATACAGAAAATCAATAAATCAATTTTTTCTGATACAGAAATAAAACCTCAGAAAATTAATCTTTCTGTGAGGGAGTATTTTCCTGTTATGATAAAAATTTAAAGAAATTCTATTGGTTTATATTTAAAAACTCAAAAAAAAAAACGTTTCTATTTCTTCGAGACTTTCTTCTCTCTCCTTTGATGTTTTCTTGTTAACTTCGCTTGCAAAATTTCCATGTCTATCAGTATTATAAAGCAAATAAATATATATTTTCCTTATTTTATTTCTTTTTCCCCCTTTTCCGCGGAAAAAAAAATTTGCGCCGCTTCAAGTTCAAATTAGAGAACTGAAAGTGTCCCGTTTTGTGTTCTTTCTTCCTCAGAGCAAATCGATGATGAACGTTCCAGATTCTTCTTCACCCACCGGAGTTCTCGAAGAATTCTTCAGAACCGAAGAATTCGAAAGCTCCGAGCCGGTGAAGAACCATACCTCCTCTCGTTTCCGCAAGATCGTTCAGCTTCTAAGAAGCAGATCCAAAAAGTCTTTTGAGAATCTCAAGATTCCATTTCACAACAATGGCGTTATTAAGAGTTCTTTAAAGAGATGCAATAGCTTCAGAGAGAATCTCAGATTTGGTTCCAATGATTCTCACTTTCTTCTACTCTCTCCCAGAAGTATCTTCACCTTCTCTCAACTCAAGTCTGCTACAAACAATTTTGCTTTAGGTGAGTTACTCAATCTGAGTTTTGGTTCTCTGTTTTCAACTCTGTATATAATTATAAAGTTGTGACTGAAACTGAGTCTATTACATCGTTGTTAGAGATATTTGATCTAATCTTATTACAAATATTGGATCTGAATATTTTTGTGTTTGCAATTGTTATGAAAAATTTATGGAACGAAAATATTATATTTGTGTTGAATACATATTTTAGATAATATTTTTTTCATGTTTTTGTAGCAGCATTTTTTTTTTTGCTTTTTTTGAGCAGAGAATCTAATTGGGAAAGGAGGTTATGCTGAAGTTTACAAGGGGATGTTACCAAATGGACAAATGGTAGCGATAAAACGGCTAATGCGGGGAAATAGCGAAGAGATCATTGTAGATTTTCTTTCAGAGATGGGTATAATGGCACATGTTAACCATCCAAACATAGCCAAGCTTTTAGGCTATGGTGTTGAAGGAGGAATGCACCTTGTTCTTGAGTTATCACCTCATGGCAGCTTAGCTTCTATGCTTTATAGTAATTCTCTTTCTCTCTTATCTTTATGATGATCACATTTATCAAACACAAAAAAAAATAAAAAAAATTGTTGATGATATGATAGGCTCGAAAGAGAAGATGAATTGGAGCATTAGGTACAAAATAGCATTGGGAGTTGCAGAGGGTTTGGTGTATCTTCACAGAGGATGTCACAGGAGAATCATACATAGAGATATTAAAGCTGCAAACATTCTTCTCACAAATGACTTTTCGCCTCAGGTATGATACATAAATGATGTTTAATTAGAACACTTTCAATTTCTTGCCTTGTTATGAAAAATGCCTATTTTGGTTTTAGATATGTGACTTTGGGCTTGCGAAGTGGTTACCTGAACATTGGACACACCATATTGTTTCCATGTTTGAGGGCACATTCGGGTGAGTCTTTGATTCAAGCATATTCTTGATTACATATTGGTTTCTTACCGAGGAAGTCTCAGAGGTAAATTTGCTTCCTTTGTTTCAGATATCTTGCTCCAGAGTACCTAACTCACGGGATAGTAGATGAAAAGACCGATGTATTCGCCTTGGGTGTACTTTTACTTGAACTTGTTACTGGACGACGAGCTCTTGATTACTCCAGGCAAAGTCTTGTTCTATGGGTGAGTTTAGTTATATCGATTTTACGCCTTTGGTCCTAAAGCCAAAACAACCATGCCACCTCGTTTGGGGTTGAAATTCCACATATGTTCATAGTTCCTTCCCTTTTTGTGTTCCTAGGCTAAACCATTGATGAAGAAAAACAAAATTAGAGAGCTAATCGATCCATCTCTAGCGGGTGACTACGAGCGGAGGGAGATAAAGCTTGTGCTTTTGGCTGCTGCTTTATCAATCCAAGAGTCATCAATAGAGAGGCCTGAGATGAGTCAGGTACCTAAAAAAGTTTCTTGTATAACAAGTAACAAAACCGCAATTGGTTTTGATATCTTTTGTCTCACATTAAGGTGGTCGAGATCCTCAAAGGCAACTTGAACGAGCTCAAATGCATCATGAAATGCAGAGTTCCCTTTTACCGGAAAGCTTTCAGAGATGAAATTGGCAAAGAGAGATCAGGAGCATTTTAGCAAATATGTGAAGATTAAGCACTTCTCTCCCACGTGTGAAGTATTTGGTTCAGAAACAATAAGATGTTAGTGCCAGTGCCCAGTGGCATAGCGTATAGATTATTTCATACACAGATTATAGCATATAGTGAATATTCTTTGTGAAATTTTGTTTATTTATATACAGATATATCAAAAAGCAAAAGCTGTCAAGCTTCTTTTATTTTCTGTCAACAATATACTATGATATTTGAAATCATCAATGAATACAAACTCTAAAAAGCTTGTACATTACTTTTGGTCCATGTCATTGATAAAGAACCAAACACCAATCTCTATATCTTATCAAGAATTCTATACAATGAGGGTTGCGGTGGCTCGTTGGTTGTGACTTCTGCATTGTGGTCTCATCTTTAGCTAAGGCTCAGTATTGAGCATGTTCGGCTTTTGACTTCTTTTGGGGTTGCTCCGGGCAATTGGGATTCTCGTTTCCGGCGGCCTTGGTGGAATTATAGCTTGGCTGGGGTAGTTCGTTGGTGGTCTCGCTTTCATCTAAGATTCACTGCGGAAAACGGGCTAGGCTTTCGCTATTTCGGTTTTATGTGTCATTGTATCATTTGGTCAGTCCGCTTTTGTTCTTTTATTTTTCAATGCTTTTTTGTAGTTTTTTGTTTTTCCGTCTCATTGTTACCTCGGTCTCTTACCATTTTTACCAAACAAATAAAAAAAAAATCTATACAATGAAAAGAAGCAGGAGCTGTTACAGGTGTCTCTAACTATCTGGATAAACCCTCTCAGCCAGTTAGAGACTCTCTAAAACCCATTAAAGTTACAATGTTGACTCTTTTCTTCATTGACAGGTCATTAAGCTTCCGCCAATTTCTTCCTCAGTCGTCTGTAAGAGCGGCGAGAGAGATGAGTGAAAGTAACGGAAACAAGTCGGAGAATTGCTGCATTTCTCACAAATTCGTTGAAGCAGCCTCCAAAAATCCTCACAAAATCGCCGTTATTCAAGCCTCGGCCTTGGCGCCGACGATTAGGTCGGAAACAGCTCAATCATCTTCCGATTATCCGCCTGTTTATGACGGAGACAAATGTTTCACCTTTTCCGAGCTATCGTCATCCATTGATTCCCTCACCTCTCGTCTCAATCTTACTCTCAATGATTCTCGAGGTTATTCGTTTTTTACTCTGTTTTCTATAATCTAAGGTTTTTCTTCTCTGAGATACTCTTTACCAATCTCATAAAGCTTAAACCTTTTGACATTTCAGAGACTGGCCCAGATGTATATATGCCAAAAGTATTGGCTTTATATATGCCACCTTCAGTTGAATACATAATCTCTGTGTTCTCTGTTTTGAGGTGTGGAGAAGCTTTTTTACCTTTAGATCCTTCATGGCCAAGAGAAAGAGTTTTGTCTCTTATTTCTTCTTCAAATGTTTCTCTTGTTATTACTGCTTCTGAGAGATCATCAAATTGGCTTGTGGAAAGCATTCTCTGCCCTGTGTTATTGTTTTCAATGGATGAGAAATTGAGTGTGGAAACTAGTTGCTCAAGCTTTGTTTGGCCTTGCAAGAGAGAAAGGCAAAGAAAATTTTGTTATCTCATGTATACTTCAGGATCTACTGGGATGCCTAAAGGAGTTTGTGGTACTGAGCAAGGTTAGGATGTTTCTATTTTCATCATACAACTGTTTCTGCTAGTTTTGTAAAATGCAAATTAATTGTTTGGTATGATGATGACCTTGAAGTTCGAAAGTCTTATTAGTTCTTTCGATAAAAAGATTTGATTATAGCATTCAGCATTGATCAAGAAAGCATATTTTTGACCTTTAACAAAATTAGATATATGTAAATGTACATCTTCGTTCTAGGTAGATATAGCATGTAATGTTAGATTGTTGATTCTTCTTTGTAAACATGATACCTATAACTCTTTGGAATGAAAAATTTGACACTTTGGGATATCTGATCATCTTGCTGGAATAGATATATAGCATGTCTGTACCTTATCTTATCCTTTCTAGTTTGCCCAAGGTTATATCCTGTGGCTGTTTTCATATATTTCAATCTTCCAGTTGATTATTTAAGGGCTTAACATCAGTAAATAACTAATGCTAGGTAGCTTTGTTTTGTAGCTAATTTAAATGAATTCATCTATAGTTTTCGTGTTTGCTCTTCTTTTTCATGAAACAGTGATAACATCTGAAATCTCTGTCCCTTGCTCTCTGAAGGACTTTTAAATCGCTTCCTGTGGATGCAAGAGCTCTATCCTGTTGTTGGAGAGCAGCTATTGGCTTTCAAAACTTCAATTGGCTTTATTGATCATCTGCAGGAGTTTCTTGGTGCTATTCTTAATTCCACCCCAGTAGTCATCCCTCCATTTACTCTCCTAAAAGAGAATTTGATATCCATCATTGATTTTCTAGAGGTAAGAGTTATGGTTTCTATAGTTTGGGGAAAATAATATCACCGTTCTGTAGGTGTCATACTGTTGAAATCTCTGAAATGTTTTCCTAATCAAAGTGTTTTTGTTACAATACTTAATAGATGTTCTTGAGTATTCATTTTTCTTGTTCATCTATTGCTTTCAGATTTCCATTTCAAAATTTGGAAATTGGTTTAAGCATCTTCAGTTCTTCACTAGGTTACATATTGGGGATCAAAATACGTAACTTTGGGAAATAAACAATGGTTAAAGTGTTGTTGTATCATATCTTATCTTTGTTATGGTAATTCCATTGGATGCGATGTTGCATAGTCGTGATGGAGAACATATATAGCTTCTCTTGTTGTTTGCTTAAGTTAATGTTCCTATCATTAGAGGAAAACTGCTTTATCTTTCATTGTATTATTTTATTTTCCATTCGAGTAACCGTGGCGAAACTTTATCCATCCTGTTAGGCGTATTCTATCAGTAGGCTCCTAGCCGTTCCATCAATGATCAAAGCTATTCTTCCTACTTTACAACGTTGTGGACACAATAAGCTCCAAAGTTGCCTGAAGTTGGTGGTTTTAAGTGGTGAAGCCTTTCCTGTGAGCATGTGGGATTCACTTCACAACCTACTTCCTGAAACATGTTTTCTGAATCTATATGGGAGTACAGAGGTGAGAAAATTATGTTTATGATGATTTAATCTCATGACACCTTCTTAAGCTGGTATTTAAAATGTTCGTAGAAGTATCAGGTAATTTGAAGACTTCTAAGTTTCGCTTGTTTGATACTTAGGGTGAATCTAACTTGTTGTATCTGGTCAGAGTTGTGATTATATACTTGGTGTACTTAACTTATGTAGCAGTTAGTTGAAATTGAATTTTGTATTGATTAGGCTATGGTTTTGTGTAGGTATCAGGGGACTGCACTTATTTTGACTGCAGTGGGTTGCCAAAACTCTTGAAGACAGAGAAGATTGGTAGTGTTCCTATTGGCAAGCCAATTTCCAATTGCGAAGTTGTACTTCTTGGTGACGAAGATAAACCTTCTGAGGGAGAAATATGTGTTGGTGGTCTCTGTCTTTCGCAAGGATACCTGCATTCCTCGATAGAGTCCCAAGGCTACGTGAAGCAACATAATAACTCACTCTGTAATAATTTGACAAATGATTGTGGAAGCCAGCTTTATTATAGAACTGGTGATTACGGCCGAAAGCTTTCTAGCGGTGATTTGGTTTTTATTGGGAGAAGGGATCGAACTGTTAAACTCAATGGACAACGCATAGCCCTTGAAGAGATTGAAACAACTCTAGAACTAAATCCAGATGTTACTGAAGCTGCTGTTCTAACTAACAGAGATCAGACGGATCTTGCTTCACTCGAGGCCTTTTTAGTATTGAACAAGGAAACCAAGTCCGATGAAGATATCATATATTCTATCAGAAATTGGATTAGCGAAAAACTTCCTTCGGTGATGATTCCTAATCGTTTTGTTTTGGTGGAGTCACTGCCAAGTACTTCAAGTGGAAAAGTTGATTATGAAGCACTAGCAAGGTTGAAATTTCCTAGAACCCTTGCTCAAGGTGTGATGCATAGCAATGGAACTAATAGTTTACTACAAACTATCAAAAAGGTCAGACAACTTTGGTTATGCTTATTTGAAAATGTAGAGAACATTGTTTGTTTACTTTTAATCCGCAGATTCTTATTGGCTTAGAAGAGGAGTTATATCATTTCTTGAACTTTTGATATAGGCCATCTGTGATGCATTACTGGTCAAAGAAGTTATAGATGATGATGATTTCTTTGCGATTGGTGGAGACTCTTTATCCGCAGCGCATCTTTCTCATAGTCTTGGTATCGATATGAGATTGGTTTACCAACTTCGAACTCCATCTAAGCTTTTGATCTGTCTGTTAGAGAAGGAAGGTATGTTAAGAGAAGATATGCAACACAATACAATTCAGAAGCTAGACCACAAGAGAGAGAGTCAGAATGGTAATGAGTTGGTTAGTAGAACTATTCCACTTCCTTCTGGTGTTACATCAGACACAACACCTTCAAGAATGCGGTGTGAGAAGAATATTTCGCCAAAGCGATTGAAAATTGATACAGAAAAGGTTTCTTGCAAAAAAGTGAATGATAAAAAATCATGGGATTCAGGATTTTCACGAATGCAATGTTCATTCAGTCGGTGCAACAAGGTATATTCTCCAAACTCGTGTAGTAATGAAGAGGTGAACCAAGAAAACTGGTCGGTGGAGTTTCCAAGGAACCAAATGGTCTCTATGCAAGAGCTATGGAAAGTTCATATGGAGTCTTGTGTAGATGCCTCGCCCCTAGTTGTGTTGAAGCATTCAAAAACTTATCTATTCATTGGGTCTCACTCACGTAAATTTTCCTGCATTGACGCCAAAAGGTATGCATCTTTTTTAATCTGCTGTATTAGATGTTAAAAGGTGTAATTTATCATATTCAAAACCGGTGTCATCATCATTCTGGCTAAACAAAAATCTCTATCTAGCATATGAAGTTTTAAGTCTTTCTTGAACTACTGATTATTATATTTGGATCTAAAATGAAATGACAGGATTGGATTTAAATTCTTAAGGAATTAGGCTGGACTTCTAACAAATGATACACTTTACTGTGCTAATTAGTGGTTCTATCTGTTGGGAGACCATTCTAGAAGGAAGGATCGAAGGTTCAGCCACTGTAGTTGGTGATTTTTCGCAGGTTAGTCCTCTCATCAATTTGTACAGCTCACTTTAACCTTTCTACTCTATTTGAACAGTTTTAGGGACATCTCCAATGCTAGGTCGTTATTGGATGCTACAAAGGAAAACTATATTTTTTAGATTTCTCGACTGGAAGGTTACTTTGGACATTTCAAGCATGTGGCGAGGTATGCTATGAAGGAGTCATATATTTGTACTGTTTGTCTACATTATTGCCTATAATTTGTGTGTCATATATTTGCCCATTCCTAAAAGATTTTCTCAGAAGGCTAACTGACTTAAGACAATTTGTTTTCTTTTTCCAATGAAGATAAAGTGCCAACCTGTTGTGGACATGTCTTCACAACTGATATGGTAATACTGTGATAACTTTTTCAGTTTTCATAGGCGTAATGTATATGCCACATTTTGAATTTCTTTCTAATCTAGTTTTAGTTGGAGTGGACATTACATTTATACTTTCATGGTTACCGATGGTTGCATTACATTGAACTGATTATAGTCTACTTGTTTCTCATAGAGAATACATTGGGGTTTAGCTCCATGTGTGTTGACTTAAAAGTTTTATTTCATCTGTAGACTATATTTTGCGCAAAGTTCTCGTAAAGTCACGAACCACCAATGTTAACTTTGCACCATTTATGCAGGTGCGGATCACATGACCACACTCTTTATGCCCTTGATTATAGGAGTCAACGCTGTGTTTATAAGCTGCAATGTGGTGGGAGTATATTTTCTTCACCTATAATTGATGAGGTGAAGGCTTAAACAACTCTATTCACTTGGTTATTCATATCTACTTTTCCAAAGCTAAAAGCACATCATCTGTGGTCAAGCTTTTTTATTTTGTGTTGTAGTTCTCTTGATGTCATCTAATTCATCTTTGATCCTTCACCCAGGTTCATAGTGGTTCACTTTACGTGGCTTCTACAAATGGTCGTGTTATAGCTGTATCAATAGAGGTATATATGCCTTTTGATCCATTCCCTAAAAGCCCTCTGTGTTGCTTGTATTTTTGTATTCCATTCAAAAATGAAGATGTGTTCAACTTATTAATTCTTTTGCCTCATTTTTTGTATTCCAGTTGGCTGGTATGATATGAATAGGGCAGGTCAGATCTAGAAAGTAAAATTTTCTGCTCTACATAACTTGAGCAGAATAGTCCTTCAAATTTATTGATTCACAACCAAATATTTGGTCAAAAGTTGTGTCCTGCATGGTCTGCCTTACTCTATAAAGATCATTAGCTTAAGTGATCTGCATTACATTTTACTTGGCTCCAGAGAGAGATTTGTTGTTTATAGATTAATAATAGGGATGGAGCCTCATTCATTCAGGATAGGTTTCCGAATGCAGGATCCCCCATTCCACACCTTGTGGATACTTGAACTAGAGGCACCGGTTTTTGGTTCCCTATGCATTAGCCCGACAAGTGGAAGCGGTATTTTTTTTCTTCGTTTCTGTTTTCTTTCTGTATCCTTGATTTCTGTGTCATTGTCAATCTCTATTTCCTATCACAGTTATTTGCTGCTTAGTTGATGGCCAAGTTGTCGCAATGAGTCCATCTGGAACTATTATTTGGAGGGTATGTGTACGAGTTGATCTCAGTACATTTGAATGATATCGTAAATGGCGTTCCCTGATTCGTACACTATTTAGTCAAAAGGGCTTTCAACAGCTTTTGTTTCGGTCAGTCTGTTTTGGCCATCTTACAGTGCTCAAACAACAAAATTATTACATTGGTGCAGTATAGGACTGGTGGACCAATATTTGCTGGACCTTGCATGTCACATGTGCTTCCTTCTCAGGTATTATTTTTGGTTCAATTCGCTGATTCATGTACATCACTTGCTCCCTGAGTATATCTGTAGAGAAGGCTGATTACATGTCTATTTTGATGCAGGTGCTCGTGTGCTGTAGAAATGGAAGTATTTATTCACTAGAACCGGTACTTTCGTAAAATCCCATGTTTCTGTTACCGTTTTTTTAATTTGTGAGAGGTGCTTTTGTTTATTAGTATTGAAACCTTATGTGAGAGACTTTATTTTAAGCAAGCACAACTTTATCATGTCTCCACATATTCTAAAATATTATATTTCCTATGCATCTTCAAGGGAGTCTTTTTGAAAGATGATTACTTTAATAAGAGCCTTCATTGGCTCATCTATTTCCCGGAGTTTGTATTAGAAGGGATATACTCACTCTTGAAATTAACAGCATGTGGAGGCAGTAATGATATTCTTGAATCTGTAGCTAAATCAGTGGAATCAAATCTGCTCCAAGGGAAGTCAGTTTTAGTTTTGTGTTTTAATACTTTCATATGAGGTTGAGTTTTAGAACCACAAGCACATTGATAGGGCTGTGTTTTAGGACTTCAAGGACGTTGATGGGGTTGTTCTTGACGATCAGTTGTGGTAGTCGTCTCAAAGCTTCAGGATCATGAGTCATGACTATTTTGTGGAATTCACTTCAGGAATCTGGGTGTCTTGTATGGGAATACAATATCGGGGACCCGATCACAGCATCTGCATACATTGATGAGAATCTGCATTTTGAATCGCAACAATTGCTTGCATCGGACAGGTATTAATTTAATCGCAAGAATAAGCACATATGAATGTATTTAATCATCATGGATTTATGTATTTTCCAGGTTGGTGACTGTATGCTCGAGCTCGGGAAGAGTTCATGTCCTTCGTGTGAGACCCAATCTCAGTGGAGATTCACATGACTCAAAAGTAGGAGAAATCGCGAGGTTGGAGTTGCAGGGTGATGTTTTCTCATCACCAGTGATGATCGGTGGCCGGATATTTGTTGGCTGTCGTGATGACTATGTGCATTGCCTCTCTCTTGAGAGTTGTTGGTAGGAGAGGTTACATATAACTCTACATATCTATTGAAAGGAAAATTTTAAATTTGTTATATGTATATAAACCATGGAACTTTTTGCGTTTGATTGCTGTGGAGATTGTCTTTGAGTTGTGCGCAAATGAGAAGGCTTTGTTCACTAACACACACAATGGGTTTGAAGAAGAAAGAAATCCTGAAGCACAAGACCATCTCACTTAAGGTAAGCACAAGGACGTCATATGTTTCTTTCCTAAAGTATAATTGTGTCGCTTTGGTTCTGGTTCTATTGTTGGAGCATTTCATGAAACAAAGAAGAGAAAAAGGTTACAAGGTAGTTGAGTTGAGAGTGTTTGGGCACAGATAAATTCGTGTATTGTTGTTGTACGAGGCTCAAAAAAGAGCTTCATATAAACCTTGTTACTAGTGGATTCTGGTACACAAGTTTCTGTTAAGAATCAATTATCGATCCCTTTATTTCTTAACCTCACAGTACCCGCCAAGAGATATCACCTACCACAACATCACCAAATCATCTCTCCTAGCTCACATGCGAGACTGTTTACAAGAAATATTATGCTCTCTCTAAACAATGAGAGTTGCTATTTATACTATGAAATAGTTTGTTACAGATATTTTGAAAGCCAACTATCATTTTCTTCTTTTTAATTTTCCTTCTCACGTGCGTCTTCACTCTAACGTGCCTTATTCTGCCTCACATAGACTCTTCTGAGCTTATCAATACCCCCTCCAATAAAACGCAGCTTGTCCTCAAGCGCAAAAGAAGGGAACTGCTTTGCTAACTCCCTGGTGTCTTCCCACGACGATTCATGATCAAGTAACCCGGTCCACTTGACCAAAGCTTCCAATACTCCAGAAGCTGAGTACCTTGTTTCTAATAACTGAGCTGGCTCGACCACAACTTCATCAGACTCAGAAAATGATTGTGGCAAGGGCATCACCTGGCGATGAACTCCTAAGACCTGTTTCAATTGAGAAATATGAAAAACATGGTGAATCTTAGAAGTAGCCGACAACTTCAGACGGTAAGCAGCTTTGCCAATGCGTTCTGTGATTTGATAAGGGCCATAAAATTTTGCAGCTAGCTTCTGGCACAACCTTTTAGAGACAGAGGATTGGCGGTATGGCCTAAGCTTTAAAAATACCCAAGATCCTACTTCAAATTCCACATCCCGGCGATGCTTATCAGCATTGTTCTTCATTAGTTGTTGAGCGTGAATCAGATGTTGCTTAATATCGGCCAAAAACACATCTCTTTCTTTTAACATCTTTTCCAGTTCAAAGATTTTTGTCGACTGGGCTACAAAATGAACAATAGATGGCGGATCTCTGCCATAAATCACCTTAAAAAGTGTAGTCTTCAATGAAGTATGAAAAGAGGAATTGTACCAGAACTCTGCCCATGGTAAGTAAGTGGCCCAAGTGCGAGGATGTGAAGACGCAAAACATCTCAAGTATGTTTCTAAACACCTGTTCAAAACCTCCGTTTGACCGTCAGTTTCTCGGTGAAACGCAGTGCTGAATTTAAGCTTTGTTCCCCCCAGTTTAAAGCAGTCCTTCAAAAAAGAACTTAAAAAAATTCAATCCCTATCCGAGACGATAGATACCGGAAAACCATGCAACCTGACAATCTCCTGAATGAATTTCCTAGCCACATCTGCTGCTGAAAAAGGATGCTTCAACCCGATAAAGTGGCCATATTTACTGAGACGATCCACCACAACAAAAATCACATTGATACCCTGAGATGTTGGTAATCCTTCTATAAATTCCATATTGATGTCTTCCCAAACTCGCTGAGGCAGAGGTAAAGGCTGCAACAACCCAGCTGGTGATAAAGTTGAATATTTATAAGTTTGACACACACCACATTCAGCCACAAACGTTTGAACATCCTTCAACATTCCCTTCCAATAAAAAGACTCTTGTAATCTCTTCACTGTTTTAAGAATCCCTGAATGACCGCCCACATGACTACTATGACATTCCTCCAATAATAAAGGCAAACTGGTAAAAGATGGAGGTATCACCAACCTGTTCTTATACCATAGTCTGCCTTCTTACACTCTGTATAGCGGATGACCTTGAAGATCTTCCAAACAAGCAGAAATTAAGGACTGAATTGCAGAGTCTTCCGCAATTTCCTGAAAAATATCCTGCAGTTGCAACACCAATGGGACTGTCAAGGTAAATAAGTGAGACATACAAGCTGAGAGAATTGGATGATGAATCCTTGACAAACCATCAGCCGCCTTGTTCTTAATACCCTGCTTATACACGATTTCAAAGTCATAAGGAAACAGTTTAATGAGCCACTTCTGATAATCCAAAGTAACCTCCCTCTGATCTAGCAAAAATTTAAGACTCTTTTGATCAGTATGGACTGTGAATCTGTGACCAAGAAGATAGTGTTTCCATTTTTGAATGGACAGCACAATGGCCATTAACTCCCGCTCATAAACTGGTTTAACTTGTTCTCTGGAAGTCAGACCATGACTAAAGAAAGCAATGGGTTGCAGATCTTGCATCAAGACAGCTCCCAATCCAAATCCAGATGCATCAGCTTCCACAATAAACATTTTAGTAAAATTGGGTAAAGCTAACAATGGAGCAGAGGACATTGTCTGTTTTAACTGTTCAAAGCCGCATGTGCCTCAGTATTCCAAGCAAATTGATCTTTCCGAAGCAACTCAGTCAGGGGATAAGCAATTGAGCCATAACCCTTTACAAACCGTCTATAGTAACTAGTTAAACCCAAAAACCCTCTCAGTTCCTTGACATTTTATGCACCGGCCATCGAATCATAGCCAAAGTCTTCTCCGGATCCGTAGATACTCCCTTGCCAGAGATAATATGGCCCAAGTAATAAATCTGTCTTTATGCAAATAAAAATTTCTTCTTGTTAGCGAATAGCTGGTGTTCTGCAAAAAGATTCAATACCACCAACAAATGCTGCAAATGATCCTTCCAATTAGCACTATATGTCATCGAAAAAAACCAAGATGAACTTTCGAAGATAAGGTCAGAAAACCTCATATAGCCCAGAGTGGAGTGGTATGTGATTACCGAGAACTCGTAAGGTTATATTGCCCAGAGTGGAGTGGCATGAGTTGGATACCGAGAGCTCGAAAAGACTTTGTGGCCTGAGAGTGGAGTGGTATGGATACCTAGAACTTCTGAGACTTTGTGTCTGGGAGTGGAGAGGTATGATTATGAGTTATGAGCAGATGAATATGACCAGAGTCTTGAGCCGATGACTGAATACGAACCATTAAGGCCATAAGGTTTGACCTAAAGCCGGTGGGGAGAACCGGAGAGGTCAAAGGTGGCCTTAGTGTGGGAATAATGTTAGTTGAATACGCACAGACAGAGCGGAAGCGTTAGATTCGAGGATGAATCTATGCAAGTGGGATCTTGTGGTATAGGTTCCGGGAGTATTTGAACTAAGTATAGACAGTGCAGTGTTGTGTTGTTAGCCGAAAGGCTATGCAATAAACGTTATGGTCATGTGACTATCCTGAGTTGGAATAGCGGTTGTTCTATGATGAGTTGGAATAGCGGTTGTGCTATGCTGTGGATGTTAGTTGGATTGTTAGATTCGGGGGCGAATCTATGTTAGTGGGGGAGAATTGTAACATCTATATCCCTTTTAACTGAGATTTTAATTTGAGAATTAAAAGTTTTGGGCTAAATTGATTAAATCAATTATTATTGTTGGATTTAGTTGATCAAATGAAGAATTTTGGAGCCGAATTGTAAAGTTGTAAAAGTCGGAGGACTGTTGGTGCAATTAATTAATAGTCGGAAGACTGTGAGTGCAATTAATTAAAATTTAAGGGACTTGTTGTGCAATTTCAGAATCTTGGCTTAACACCTTATCTCTCGCGTGTCTTTAACTCCACGCCGCAAGCACCCTTTCACGCGATCATTCCCTCATCGTTCCTAACCTGAGCTCGTGTGGCCAAGGAGATCGCGAGCCAATCACCTTGTCTAGGTAAGCCTTTATCTCTTCCTTGTGTGGGTGTGGCTGAGGCCGAGAGTTAGGGAGAGAGAGATCACGGAGAGAGAGAGACCACGGGAGAGGGAGAAGCGCTAGAGCTTGGGCTGGGAGTTGGCGCACGGAGGAGCGGAGGTTCTTCACCACGGTAAGGGCTTTCTTCTTTTATTGTGATGCGCGAAGGAGGAAAGGAAGAAGAAGGTGAGAAGTTGTTGAGATGGTGTCACGCGAGGAGAAGAAAAGAGGAAGGTGTATGTAATGTTTTTGTAGGTGTTGACTTTTGTTTTCTGATGGTGGTGGGGCGTGCGTGAAGGAGAAAGAATTAGTGGAGTGCGTGAAGGAGAAAGAATTAGTGGAAATATTAGTGTTAGGAATTAATTAATTTAATTAATTTTTAATTATTTTAATTATTTTAATTATTTTTAGGTCGCGTTCGGGATTTTTAGAGATTATTCATCCCGCGAGGTTTCGAGAAATTTCAGTATTTCGTCGGAAAATTTTCCGTGCGTTATCCAGGTGAGTGCATGACAGTAGGATTAATTCAGTAATAGTGAGTAGATTTAATATGTTTTTCTGTGTAGACCATTGGATGAGAGTCATGATATGTTATTGATTGGATAATGGTATGAATTACATATCTTTGATACTGCATTATTTCCGTGTTTTATATCCATGTTTGTACAGGAGGATTGCTCCACTCAATGTTTGGTTTTCCAAACGCTGATGCATCACCTAGACTCGGTTGGTTTGTTGAGTGGTTCTATTTATTAATACGGAAATGTTAGTTTATGGTTTTTAGGATTAAAAACCATAGAAAATAAATTGGTGAATTTATTGGAATATTTCCGGGTTAATATTAAGATTTGTGTAGTAATTTAATTAATTATTATTCATGAGGAATTGAATTTTTAATTAATTGAATTGACATAATTAATAGTATGAGATATTAATTTTGTGGCATTTGAAAAAAAAAAAAGAAAAAAAACTGGTGCGGTTGTTTCAATAATCAACACTTCACTCCTACCAATCTGGCCCTTCATCTTACTAGTTGTTGTCGATGAGACACCCATAAATGAACTGAAAGAAAGTGTCATTAACTGGCCTGCAGGAGTCTCCTCGACCTGCTCCTCGGTACTGTGATCCTGTAATACTTCAACTACAAAATCATTCAGCACTGTGAGTACCTGCAGCTCTTTATTAGGACAAGCATAACCCCGAAACCACTTCCCCTGACACTTGAAACAGATACTTCTTCTCATCATATCATCTAGTTCAGCATTAGTATGGTGTCTTTATGGTCGTTGTAAGGGCTTAACAAACCCCTTGTCTGGTGGTTTTGCTACTTCGGAAACAGTTGAACGATTCTTCCAGGTAGATACAGTAGTAGGCAAAGCCGCTCTAATATCAATAGGAAAATTTGTCTTTACTCCAGTATCAAGAGGTAACTCTTTCTGCATCAGACGCCTCAAAGTACTAGTTTCCATGGAAATTGCCACACCCTTCTAGCTTTGTATCATCCAAACCAGAAACCTGAGCCGATAATTCTTCAAATCTCCTCATAAAATCAGCCACATAACCATCTTTTTTGATACAAAAGAGGCTTTGAATGGGACCCTTAACACGCAAATTCCCAAATATGAGCAACAATCTATCTTTGAAGTCTACCCAACTTGCAAAAGGCACCCGATTAACCTCGCAATTAAACCAACCCAACACATCTCCAGCTAAATGAACTGAGACCCAATCCAACTTCTCCACTTCCGATAAATCCCCAATACGAAAGTAACGCTTTACCACATAAATCCAGCCGTAAATATTCACACCATCAAACACCGGCATATCTATATTTTTCAGCAAGCTATCGCGAGACCCCGTACCTGAGTCATGACGGCGAGGTTCCGATAAGGAAAAGGAGTCACGATGAAGAAAATCCTGCGAGAAATGTTGCTCGGTCCGACTTGTCCCTGGAGATTCCTGATTTGGTTCCAGCAGAGGAAGGCGAAGCAAGATATGTTCCAGCGTATGTTGCATCGATTTGTGACGGATTTTCTCTTCATGAAACTAAGTATTCAAAGTGATGATCCGATCAAAGAGCTTCGGAATTGGATCGGAATCTGACGTCGGCGATGCCACTGACGGAATTGGCGATAAATGAGAATCCAAAACCATTCTTCGATCTGCAAAACGAAATCCTCGATCCAGAGTCACGAGCGAACCAATTGTTAAGAATCAAGTATCGATCCATTTATTTCTTAACCTCACAATACCCGCCAAGAGATATCACTTAGCACAACATCACCAAATCATCTCTCCTAGCTCACATGCGAGACTGTTTACAGGAAATATCATGCCCTCTCTAAACAATGAAAGTTGCTATTTATAGTATAAAATAGTTTGTTACAGATATTTTGAAAGCCAACTATCATTTTTTTCTTTTTAATTTTCTTTCTCACGTGCGTCTTCACTCGACTCTCACGTGCTTTATTCTGCCTCACATAGACTCTTCTGAGCTTATCAGTTTCACACTTAAACCCAAGCACGTAAAAGTTTCATCTCATATTTCTCTTTTCATCTTCTATTTCTCTTTCATCCATATTCTTCTTCTTCTCTTACTTCTAAGGTGTTTCTTTTCTCTTTCTCTTTCTTCTTCATTTTGCTTTTTTCTTTCTCTATATATTTATTTTCTTCTTCTTTCATCCTCTCTTTCTCTTTCTTTAGATCAACACAAACTCAAAAGTAGATTGATCCAAATTTGTCACACCTTCGACTAAATCTGATTCACTAACCAAACCATCGAAACCGTGACACAATCAAATCTAAAAGCAAATCGTAGGTGTTTAACAATATTATTTAAGTTTGTAGCATGCCAAATATCTAAATAACGTATTATGTTTAATTATAACGCCTTAAATATATATTTAGCATCTAATCATTTCGTTATCATGTTAATAAGAAAATTAAAGGTCAATTTTTTTACTTATATGATACAGTTTTGGTTTAACATGTTACAGAAACATATGACGTGTTTATTTAACTATATATACATGCATTTATTTTCCTGGATATACATGCATTTATTATTGTCTATAAGAATGTTGAGATATTCATTAATTTAGACATTTATTTTTGAAGGTGAGTGTTAATTTATAGCATGAAGATCTATTACATTATAATAATTGTAATATATCATGCACAAATACATATAACGTGTTACTTAATTATATATACATGTCTTATAAATATAATAGTCTACAAAAGCCGAGTTTGTGAAAAAATCTGATCTTTAAGAAGTGATTTGTAAAGATCTATTGAAAAACATACCGATTTGCCTTGTCAAATCAAGGGTTAGGAAATTGAGGGTAAGATATTGTAATAAGATAATAATATAAAAATTAGCACAATTCGATAAAATAATAAGATAATAATTTTTAGAAAATCGTTATGTAAATATATAAATACTATCGGTTCCAAATCAAGTATAATATTGGACATATTTAAATCACCCGGTTAAGCCCAATGAATGATCCAGGATCCAAGATGAAGCTGGGGGTACGAAGTTTGTGTTATCTGGCCAGGTACAGAAATGTCGTATTTGCTCTGATATGAGAAATTATGTATTTACCCTCGATACGAGGGACGACGTATTTGTCAAGATGTTATAGAATCGTATCTTCCCATATACGATATAGAATCTCTAAGGAGATAAGGACGACGAAACCTAGACTCTTATAAATAAGGGGGAGATCAAAGCAAAAAGGATCATCGATAGAAAACCTACAACAAACCAAAAGAGCAAGAAACAAAAGCGATCAAATCTTTAGCATCCATCTTAGCCAAGAGATTTATTGTTCTTTGATCCTTGCTTGGAACGACTTTTACCTAATTAATAAAAGAGATACTTGACATCGTGTTTTCCATAGTTCCTCGAACGAATCAAACATTTTTACCCTAAACTTATACCATAGTGTTTAACCACAATTTATTTTGATTTATGAACATATATTATTTTTATTTGAATACTCTAAGATATATTAATATCTATCATTTACGATGATTGAGATCACCAATCAATACATATTGGCTTCCTGTGGATTCAAGAGCTCTATCCTGGTGGTGGAGGGCATCTATTCGCTTTCAAGACTATAGTTGGTTTTATTGTCATATGTACAAGTTTCTTGATGTTATTCTTATATTTCCACCCACTAGGCATCCCTCCATTTACTGTTCTTAAAGAGAATATGTTATCCGTCATTGTTTTTCTGGAAGTAAGGATTAATGGTTTCTACAGTTTGGAAAGAAAAAACAACCACCTTTTGTAGGTGTCATGTTGTTTAGATCCCTGATTTTTCTTAAGAAATTATGTTGGCAATCTTTTTTTAGATGTTCTTAAGTATAGTGTACATTGATTTGTTTGGGTTCCAACTTCTATTTGAAGTTTAGGGTTTAGATTCTTTCTTATTAACTTCGTTACGAAATGTGTATTGTATATTGATTTATTTGGGTTCTCACATTTATTAGGATCTAGAGCTTTGATTTATAATTACAATATACATCTAGGATATCTATGTGTATTATATAAGTCTTAATAATTGTAATACTCGTTTTGAGTCTTTACGGCAATATAACATTACTTCCGGAAAATAACTTATTGTTGATGGTAACATCCAAGAGAAAAAAACTTCCTCGTTAGCAAAAAAGAAAAAAAAAACTCACATGTCACTTCTATATACAATACCATTTTATAAATAATTTACGTTTTGGAGGTTAAAATGGACCAAAAATGTCAAAATCAGGAAGAATCTAATTAAATTAACTTTAATACTTTTTAGCAAATAGCACTTATTGAGAATGATACGTTTTGCAAGTGCCCAACAAAATATATAACATCGGATGAAAAAGAATGTTCCCTTTGTCGCCCTCACAACAACATTGTGAGCTATGTTGCCTCCTTTGAGCACCTCTTGGAGGTATCAGATACCTAAAAAGTAGGTGAGAGATGATGAGAGAGTCTATCATTTGAGAGTTTTAAATTAGAAACTCATTTGACACTTGTTCTTTTATAATTGGTTCATTTTTTATTTTAAAATATATAAGTAAATTATATTAAAATACTAATATATTATTGTTGAGATATTTCATTTGGGTATCTAACCAATGAATGTGCTATCTCCAGCCAAATAAACATAAACATTCCAGTCTTTACCACTCTGAAGCCAAATTATGGATTTGACCTTAAATACGCAAACAAGTTTTGGTAAAAAAAATTAAAACTAAAATTAAGAAAGCAAAACATAAACAAAACTTAAGCAAAATATAAGTAAAGAAATGTTTAAACTGTACTAAATATTATCAAAATATGATTTGCTTGATTAAAGCAAACTGATTGATGCTCAAAACTCACTTGGTATGCTCAAACAAATAATGTGAATCGTTTGAAATCTGAGAAAAACAAAACAAAACATAAATCAAGAATCTTTGTCATAGTAATGGAGATAAAGCAATTGCATGGAAACAATGAAAAAACACAACTTTCAGAATCTCAAGGAGATGATTATCTTTCTTGAGCGAATTTATAGTAAAATTTCATTCCATGATACAAGAACAACTTTTTTTTTTAATAAGAAACATTTACTCCCCTAAAAGATAATATGATCTCCATCATTGATTTTTTCTTATAATTTCATTTGGAACTTGGGGATCAAATACAAAATTCGGAGCAATAAACAAAGCATAAATTGCTATTTTATCATATCTTAGTTTTGTTATGATAATTCCATTTGGATGTCATATTTCATAAAATATGATTTATGATTTGGATGTTTCTTTTACTTTAACTTCAATCTACTTATGATTTATCTTCAACAACAACATATATATGGGCGTGACTACATTTCTAAGATGGAGCATGAATTAAGTAACTCATTAAGTCGTGATGAAGAACAAATATAGCTTTTCTTGTTGGTTGCTTATGTTAATGTTCCTATCATTAAAAGAAAACAGTTTTTTTTTAATCTCATTTTATTAATACCATAAGAAAAAAAAAATCAAAGCATAAAATGCTAAGAAAATAGTCCAACGAAAGCTAAAACTAAGGCCAAAACAATATAATCCATTAGAGAACACGCGTCACTTAAAGATCGAAGTTAAGGACACGTGTACTGAAGAAGAAGAACAGGGATGACCGCCAATTACGCCGGTTGCTTAATTTTTGCCTGGATAGAACTCCTAATCGTCATAAACTTCTTGAATCAACGACTCAACATGTTTCGCTTTGGAGCTCCAAGATATTCCTCTTCACGAACTTGTGATAACAAAAATTGCTTTATCTTTCATTGTATTATTTTTTCTTTCAATTCAAGTAATGGTGGCAACAATATTTTGCTTTTGATTGCGAAAACAATAACTCTACATACATGTTGGTGTTGTTGACAAAGAAAAATAAAAATATTTTCAAGACTCAAAAAATGTATAAATCAAGTTATTTGATTACAAAGTACTTGTCTTTGTGTCTCTACTAAGGATACAAGGTGGAGTTTGATGCAAAACATGATCTATCTTTTTCTCAATCCAATTCAATCTTCTCTCAAAGCTAAACACACCTCTTTGCATATTCCTCACATCAATTTCAGCTATCAGAGCACAAACCCGTAAAAGAATGTAGTAATCCGCGTGAGCCTCGTATATCAATTCTCCATCTTTTCTTTTCCTCACATATTGAAGATAATGTAGTCTCTTTGCCTTCACACGAGGCGGTATGTAACAGAACAAATGCTCATCCATGTCTGTTATTAGTCTTCTTATCGCTCTCTCCTTGGATATTTCTTCATGATTTGATGAAACACATTCCAAAGATGGCTCATCACAATCTATTGACGCGGTTTCGGTTTTTCTTGATTGACTACTATAAGGATTGTTTTTATCTCTCAACTCGTCATTGTTCAAGGTTAGTTGGTTAAGTGATAAATCATCTTCTCAGTCTCTTCCCCTCTTGGATGATGTCTCAAACCGTTCAAAATCCTACAAAAATGCGTGTAAAAGAGATGGTTTATACAAGAACTGATTCTCACAGATTCCATAGTAGAATTTGAAACAGAGAAAACAAAGAAGTTTTTTACCTCGTCTTTCGGGTAACTATTCCACAGATTATCAACAGTTCTGTATGTATCATCAACTGATGCTTCTTCATAAGCAGCAAAGATCTCGTTTCTCCCGTGCAATAGATACGACGAAAGACCCTTTTCATATTCAAATGTTTCCGCAGTGATCTCATAATATCTTGTTTCAAGGTTGTTCAAAAGCTCTTCAGAATCAAATTCAGTATCTTTCATGACATCTAATAACTCACTAGCATCAACAAAACCCAAACTCCTTTCCCATACACCAAAACCATTGATCTTATAAAGCATCCTTATAGCTACTGTAACATCCGCAATCCAATTTTTGGATTAATTTGGTTATAAATCGAATTGCGTGGGAAATTGGATTAAATTGATCAATTGGAGAGTTTTGGGTCCGATTCGGGGGTGATTTTGATCCATTGGAAAGTTTGGGTCCAATTGAGTATTCGTGGAGTTAGGGGTTAAATTGATAAATGGCAAAGTTGTTATCGTTGGGTTTGATCGATAATTTCAGAAGTTTTGGGGTCAATTGTGAAATTGGGAAAAACTGGAGGACTGTTCGCTGTATTATCGAAAAGTGGTCGCATATATATGTTTAAGCGTATGTATCGCCGCCTCCGTTGGATCGAATGAAAACCTAGCCGCCAAGAGAGAAAGAGTTGCGCTGGTTTTTGACGTGGAAGCAAGGAGAAAAGAGAGGAGACCGAGTGGTGGTGGTGTTGATCGACAAAGTTGTCGTCGTGCCGTTGCCGTGAGTGAGAAGCTCGAGTTTCTTTCCTCCTCTGTTACGGTCGCGTGCGAGTTTTATTAGGGGGTTATTTATCCCGGGAGATTCGGGATTTTTGCATAATTTTGTCGTGAAATTTCCCGTGGGTGTTCCAGTTAAGGGAAAGGATAAAGCTAGCTGAAGCTCGTGGGACTGCGGTTCGGATCAAGATGACATACCAGGAGGGTTGTTATGCATTTATTTAATTGTTGTTTGTCGTGACTGTTATTTTTTTCGTAAACCGTTAGGTTGCTAGTTTGGATTTACGAATTTATTGGTTTATAGTAAATCGTTTATTGTTGAGTTGTTAATTATTTCGTCTGCTGGGAGTTAATAATAATTATGGGGTTATTAGTAGTATTGTTATTAAAAAAAAAAAAATCGGGTCGGGGCGTTTCAATTTGGTATCAGAGCGGAGTTGATTCTAGGGCTGCTAGATTTCTTGTTGCGTTGCTATGTTGTTGTTATTGTTTGGGGTGTTTGGGTATGTCATCTTCCGACCGATAACAGTTCCACGGTAAGACTTATTTGTTGTGTTGTGGTTATTATTTTAGTAGTAATTTAATAAACCGTGGTTTCGCCAAAGATGGTGAATCCTGGTTGAGTTCAGGGTCATAGGGGCCGAGCCGGTCGTGGTGGCCGAGCCGGTCGTAGAGGCCAAGC
>VBRH01000829.1:17027-36810 GCA_014578085.1 Cardamine resedifolia | reverse complement strand
AGTAGGAACATGAGAAAAATAAATGATCTCTCTTCTCCAATTCGTTCCCGCAGAATATACAACTGCCACTCGCACCTACATTCCATCGTACCAATCTATCCCCCGTAGCTAAGCGATTGTGAATAGCAATCCAAGTTACAAATGAGTACTTACGGGTGGAGTTAGGAAACCAAACACCCTTATACCAAGCATTTGTTGGGTTTGCTTTCCGAATCAAATGCCAAGTGTCTTGCGAATAGAACTTGCATTTGAAAGAGTCATTTCTCCAACTTCAACGACAGAACTCAGGAACCGTTGGCATATGTTTCATTCGCACCGATAGGAACTCATATCTGTTTTGGTTACTCTGTTTTTAATTCTCTTATGATGTTAAGATTTTATTTCCCACTCTGCTGGCTTTAAAGCTCATGTACAGAACTCATCCATTTTTTAAATCAATTTAACATTCAATCAAAAAAATAACATTTACATCACTTGTTCAAGAAATAAAATTACTTTAAATAATTGAAACCAAAAACATATCTACCATAAATATAATCATATATATAATAAGAATCCTCTCAAAAACTTTCTTGTGACAATCTATTTTGGGACAGGTTTTCAAAATGGGTTGGACCTCACTTACCAAACTCTCCCGTTATGGGAAATGCACTCTTCTATCCTTTGGGTAAAGCGATGAAGTTACCTAGTTTCAGAGAACTAGCGAGTGGTGTTATACGCTATCTCTTCTCAACCTCTGCTTTTTACCTTCCCTCTCCATTTTTTACTCACCTTGTCTTCTTTCGAATCTCTCTATCCAACTCAAAACATTTCAGTTTTGCTTGTTGTATTTTACATTCGTGAGAAGTGAGATTTGAATTCTGTTTCCAGCTTTGTCTTTGTTTACAACAACATAGATCTTTAAGCATCTTCTTCACTATTAAGAACTCAGCTGCTGAGAATAGTACAAGGAGAGGTGGTCCCTCATCTGAGAAGGACAAACCGGTTATATTACCGGCGCTCAACAATGAGGCTCTTATAAACCGCTTCAGATGAACTCTCATAGGACGGATCTTCCACTATGGAGGGAGGAGTACTGAAGCTTTTCTGGCTTTCATGCCAAGTGCCAAAATCTGGGATATTGAAGGGTGGGTCAGAGGTTACGATCTAGGCAGTGGACATTTTCATTTCAAGTTTGAAACTGAAGAGGACTTACATAAGGTGTTGAAGAATAGACCTTGCCATTTCAACAAGTGGACATTTGCCCTTGAGAGATGGGAGCTTAACTTCCAGGATTCGCTCTTGTGTCAAGTTACCTTTAGGGTAAAGATCCGTGACTTACCTTTGAACTGCTGGGTGTATGAGGCTTTCAAAGAAATTGGTGATGCATTGGGCCATGTAAGGGAAGTCGATGTGAATGAGGCTCGGGTTTTGGTGTCAGTTGATGTCACAAAGCCTTTGAAATTCATTAAGAGAGTGGTAATGGACAAAGGAGAGGAAGTGTATGTCACTCTGACTTATGAGAGACTAGACAGGTATTGCTTCACATGCTACATGATTTCTCATGAAGAATGAGACTGTTGCTCAGAAAGACATGAATTAAGGGAGCGTGAGGACATAAGAGGTCTTAGAGAGGAAAGGCCAAATGTCGCTATTGAAGTACCTGCTTGAGATACAAGAAAGGCTCATATTAACGAGGAAACATCGGGAAATAGACGTCAAGTGAGACGTACCCTATATCAATCTAATGATATGGTTAGAACTAAGGAGAGGAACACAGCCTGGGGAAGATTGGGCTCGGAGAGACAATATAACAATCCCCTTTCTCGGGAGCAATCCATTCAATCCTCATCAGGTTCAAAAAACCGCAAAGAGGTAGTATCTAATGGGAAATTATTGGTGTCCTGGGTCTCTAGTCGTCATAAGGAAACAACGACTCGAAGGGAGAGAGGGGAAGAAGAATGGATGCTCCTCTTTGTATTCGAGAACCACAAAGAGATGCGCCGAGCCTGGAGAATTGGAAGGGGTCTAGGCGTCAGTCCCGATATCAACCAGGAACAGGAGCTTCAGACCACAACTTGCCCCAGGAACAAAATTTTAAGGGGAAAGGCAAACTAGTTAAGGAAGAAGAGATTACCTCAGATGGAGAAGAGGATGGTGACGACGACCGAGATGTGATCCCTCATAAAAACTTCATATTCGATTATGCTTCTGAGATTGGCATACTCCACGTTGAACAACATCTCAATTCGATGAGTGACCCAACGAACCCAATGGTTAAAATGGGTGAGGATGAACAAGTTAGGACTGGTCCATTGGAGAATGAGAAGGCTTTAAATGAAAAGGAGAGTATGGACGCTATGGAGGACTGGGGCGAGGAGGATTGTGAGCTTAGTGTTCATGAGAATCAACAGTCAGATCAAGGCGTCGGTGAGGATGCAACTATCTTTGATTGGGAAAAGATTACAGATGATGAAGTGGGCTCAGATAAAGAATTAACAGAAGAAGATGTTCAAATGATGAAGGATTTGGAGAAAGATATGATTTTGGACGGATTGTTAATCGACGATGATCTACTTGTATAAGATCTGGTTGCGATGGAAACATAGGAGAATCTACTGCAGGACGCATGCAAAGTTGAGAGTCAAGAAAGGACAATATCAGAGCAAATTCAGCCAATACTCACGACCACGTGATGGTTCCGGCAACCCCACAGTCTCCGACAAGCAAGCAGCTCCAATCTCCGAGTAAGGTTATCGAACAAAAAAGCAATCAGGCCAATGAAGGAAGATTGGAAGCTAAGGGGTAGATGGGCTTTGCTAAAGGCCCAAATGAGCAGATCAAGGCTATTGAGCAATGCGGCTTCTAAAAAGCTGAAGGTGTTTCAAGGAAAATTCTCACCAAAGAAGAAAACTGAGCACAAGGAAAGCTTGAGTAATTTCCCTCCTCTTGAGGAGAGTGTGGTTCAAAAGAAGGAGCTTACAAAGGCTAAAACGCCATTTGTCGGTCCGGATAAGTTCCAGATCTCCCCCGACCTACCCAAATGAGGACATTTGCATGGTATTGGCAAGGGACGAGAACCAAATATACATCTCGTTGACTGGATGAAATGTTTTATATGAATGATCCAGGTCTTGTATTTCTATCAAAAAGTAAGTATGATAGTCTGGTTCTGCAGAAAGTGCAGGTGTTTTTTAGGAGTCGATGACCTCCAATGTGTTGAGCCGGTAGGCACTAGTGGAGGTTCTTCCTTGGAGTTTTTGTTACTCCGTTTTTTACCCGTTGATAGGGAGGTATATCCGATTAATTTCCCTCGTTGGAGAGGTGTTCTTTTCCTTGATATTTTTTATGAAAATCAAGATAATATCTATTCCATAATGTATTTCCGAGTTAATATATTCATAAATCCGGAATATGCTACGAGAATTTTCTCATCAAGACCTGAGTTTTTTTTTCATGTGTCAAAAATTCATGTTAAAGATGATGATGACCCTCGAATCTCTTCGCGTATCACGAGTTATATATTTGTAGATTTGGGGAATCAAATTTTTTTCTTGGATACTGTTATCAGTTTGGGGACCGCGAGATTTCTCTCTTGCCCCAGTTGCGACCTCCCTCTTCAGGGTTCAGGAGCCTCCCTGCTGTTCTCAGGATCTTTTATTAATGAATTTTGGAATCGATGGACTATAGGGAATGCCGGACTCAGCTTTTGGACCAAGAGTGTTCTATCTCGCCCTACTTGTGTTTGCCCTTTTCAGGCAATGAGTGTTTCAGCATTTCAGGAGCAAGTTAAGATCTTCAAAAACCTATGGAATCTTGGTATTCTCATAAGGCATTGTATCTCAAGGTGGATGGCGATCCTTCAATGGCTAGTTTTCCGTCAATTCGAGTGGCTTACCTTCGTGGTGGAACTCTTTATCTTTATATTATTTAGGCATCTTTATCTATTTCCGTTTATTTACTTTTTCTGCTATTGTACCTTTGTTCGGGTGTTATGGTTTGTTAAGAACATTTCCTCCAGTGTATTTCCCTTTTTCCATGTATGTTTATTTGCTTCCGATTTGCTCTCCATAAAGGAGAGTATCATGCCTAAAACTTATGAATTGGAGTTTGTCGAATATATATAATACGAGAAGGGACTATCTCCGGTGTCGACATATCAACTTTTGTTTTACATCCAGATCAGCATCAATTTGTCCTCGTCAGACTACTTTGAAAAAAGAGAAAAACCCAAAACAAAAACCAGACGGCCCTAATTGATTAGAGTTTTTGAAGATATGAAATAGAATCGGCAAGATCGACGATGTCAACGGTACCTTCGCCGTCAAATGGGAGGATTCACTCTCACAGTTTAACATCTGCAATGCGGGAAAGATCTTCTCAGACTGAACAACAATGGTGGAAAGAGGAAGGGCACCCTCCAGAAGCTGCCTCGTGAGATCTTTACCTTACCGACTTTTGTTGATCTTTCACAAATGGGATTGGTAAAAGAACCTCCCAAAGATAACTTGTCGTCGCGGTAGGCTCCAGGGCAGAGAAATCAAGTTATGGTAGTGATCTACAAAGCATGTTAAAGTAAGATGTTCTACTTATTTTATATTGGCTCAAAATTCCTTTTTAATGGTTTGCCTTCATTCTAGATTAGTAATTTCCATCCATATAATTATCTAGATCGGTTCTCGCTTATCGCTTCATATTGCATTACTAACATCGTCTTTTGCTTTGCAAGTTGTTATGTATTGATATTTTCCACCATGTAACCGTAAGACATGGGGAATGGAATTAAAATCTTGTGGATTTGGGGTCAAGCTTCGTATGAAGGTTAATATCCGAGAGTTGTTATGAGATTTGACTGTTCGTCAACCACAAAACTAACTAGGAAAACTATTGGATCTGAAAAAGTGCCCCTTTTAACTGTTGGAACCCATTTTATGACAAATGGAACCAACCAATTTTCCGGTAATTTTTCTGGCGATTTCCGGTTGCCGAATTGAACGGAAAATGGATGAGTTGGATTCCTTGCAATAAACACTACAACTTAGTGTATTCATTTGTCAAGATTGAGGTTAATTTGAATAAGAAATTATTGACTAATGTGAGTAGCTTAAAAAGCTATTAATGTCAAAAATGCATTTTGTCCCACATTTAACTTGAGAAATATTTCTTTAGTATATATAGAAGAATGTCTCAACATGGTTTAAAAACTATGAAGACATAAGGGTGTTATGCAAAACCACATATACGCGCGCGTGCGTGCCGAGCTCGTGTCGAGCTGAGCCGGGCTCGGGTCTTGGGACTTAGTGAATGTGGGCCTCCGTCCTACATCAAATATGTTATTTTTGGGCCAAATTTTGGTTCAGATTCGTTAACACTTTAGTTAACATTTCCCTGAGATATTTTGCATATAAAAACAGAAATAACTTTAATTTTAATTTAAACCGGGTCATTAACTGATCCGAGATTTCCGCCCTACGAGGCAATGCAGATCCCCGCGAATCTCTCCTCCTGGAGTTATTGCAGGAATCTCTCCTCCTGGATTTATTGTAGATCGCAGCGAATCTTGCCACGTGAGTTAATGCAAATCTTGTATATCAAGCAAAATTGCTCCTCTTGTCCCTATATATACTCGCCTCTCATTTTTTTCATTTTGTATCGATTTCTTCACACAAAAAATCTTCATCTATCTTTCTCTCTTCTTTCTCCGTTTCAAAGCATAAGTCTCGAGAGTATAGCGTAGTTCTTTAGTTCGTATATTCCGTAATTCTTGTGTAGAGATTACGCTCTCCTAGTGGTTGTATCATGAGATTCTAAATCGTATCAACTGTCACACTACATGTGATTTTAAGAATTAAGGAAAGAAATCATACCTCGCCTCCACTCTTTTTGGCTTTCTAAAATCATTTTAGCTTATTTTTTATTTCCGTAATTCTTTATTAATTCACAGTTTTCATATCCGGATTTTTGCGGTCTTACAATCTTAATTCTTAAATTCTGCTTTCTGCTTACTGCATAAAATGGATTTAGAATTGCAAAAATTGATTTTATTATTTACGAAAAGGAAAAACAAATTAACAACTTTTTTATTTCTTCCGGATTAAAAATTTATTTTTTGCAATTATTTACGATTTATTTCGATTTATTTACGAATTTCAAATCGTTTGTGGGATTTAATTTAATTATATATTACTTTAAAATCCCTAGAAGATTTTTATTTGGTTTTTAAATCGATCTAAATGCATCTGCGGTTGCTATTTAGCGATTTGACGGAACGTTTGTAAATCGTACACGCTTTTATATATTTTGATGAAACGTTTTACGTGATTTTTTTTGCGAAACGAATTCTCAAAATAGGGTCTTAAGGATTTGAAAAAAGAAAAAAATGATCGTTTGGATTACGCTTAATTGCGAATTTAAAAAACAATGACCATCCTAGCAATTCAGAAACCATTTTTTATTTATTTTATTTTAGCGATATAAATAATTTTAAACGCTATTTAAAATTTTTATTTTCTCAATATTGAGATTTATTTGTCGTTTGTGAAACAGAAAAACAATGACCATCGATATTGTCGATGCGACTAGATGAGGCTCTAATGACGGCAAGAAAACAAATGAGACGACGAGCCTAAATGGGAAAGGTCTTCCACTTGCCACGCCTGATGTTCTGAATATTTTGAGTGCCACTGTGACACCGGACAAATTTAATGGCTCCAATTTCAAGTTGTGGCAGCAAAAGATGCATTTCTTTTTTACTACACTTAAATTGGAGAAGCATCTCACCGAGGTTAAACCTGTTTTGCCTCCTGGGAATACTGATGTACATGTTTTGGCTAGTGTCGATTCGTGGATCCATGGGGACTATCTTTGCAGAGGCTACATTCAAGCACGTCTGACGGATCAGTTGTACAACGTTTACAGTGAGATCAAAACATACAAGGACCTTTGGGATTCTCTGGAAAAGAAGTACAAGTCTTTCAATATAGGCTCGGGAAAATTTGCTAGGGCAAAATTTTTTAACTTCAAAATGGTGGACTCTAAGCCCATCATGGAGCAAGTGCACGAGCTGCAATTTATAATCCAAGGGATAGCGGATGAGAGAATGAAGATCTGTGAAACATTCACAGTTAATCATCATCGAAAAGCTACCTCCGTGCTAGGTCGATTTCAAAAATTATCTCGACCATAAACAAAAGGCTTTGACTTTGGGAAATCTCATTTCCAGGCTGCAAAATGAGTCGTTCAAGCGAAAGACTGAACTGACTTTAACTCACAATACGAATGTGGATGAGTACAAGAACAAGGGCAAAGGAAACTTTGTGCCTAATTCAAGCAAGGGGGCGTCTAATAAGGTCAAACCTCAAGCCTCTAGGAGCTTCAAGAAGCTAGGTGCGCCTAAGAAGTTCACCGGAAAGTGTTCTTATTGTCACAAGAAGGGGCACAAATTTGAGGATTAACCAAGCTCATTTGACTTAAGATGACCTCTGTGCGGTGGTTATGGAAGCAAATGTGGTTGACGAAGAAACAAAAGAATGGTTCTACGACACTGGTGCAACTGCTCACGTCTATTTTGATAGGGCGTGGAATGATATATTTATTGATTAGTTAGGATTCAAAATTAATATTTCTTCACCTAGGTTGTTCTTAAGGCTAGTTCTAGCTTGATCATCTGGAATTTAGATTTTAGGTTGTTAAATTGGCACGACAGTGTGATTTATAATCTGAACAAAACCTAGACTGAGCAAATTAGATAGTTGCAAAGAAATTTGGATTAGATAATTTGTGAACGAATCGAACCTGCGCTTAATACTTGTTTAGAATTTAGGATTCGCAAAGAGATTTGGTTTCTTAGGTTTTAAACATAGTTAATTCTCGCAACGACAGTTGGTTAATTTTATTTTCGTGATTTGAGTTCTAGAACTGGTCCGTAATTAGATCCTAATTAATTAATTAATATTCATTACACGATTTCCCGAGAGATTCCCTAGACTTGACGTTTTCCCCGTTTGATTACAAAAACCGATTTTTAATATTTATTTTGCACTGCTTTTTATTTTATTTATCACATTGCTTAGCTGAATTCGAAACTAAAAAGTCTATCATGAGGTTCTTGAGTCCTTATGGATTCGACCCCTAATCTCTTAATTTGGAGAGTAGCTCTAGGGATTAATTTGAGCTTATCAAATTTTGGCGCCATTGCCGGAGACTTTTTTGAGTTTCCGATAGATTTAAGTATAGAATTTAGACTAAGTTTTTATTTTTAGTTTTTACTCACGTTGTTCTTTCTTTTTGTCTTGTGTGTTTCAGGTGCATGCCTAATCGCATTACTAGGAGCAACAAGGATAGTCGGCTTTTGTTTCTTCCGAATCAGGAGCTGGCGAGGTCAGAACGAACAAACAGAAAAGCTAAGAAACCGGCTAAGATGGTTAATCATGTGATTTTACGTCAAGACGACGCTGGTGTTCTTAGAGACCAAGAGGGTCATGTGTGCAACGAGCAGGGCCAGAGTTTGGATAGAGATGGAAACCCCATCGTACTAGTTGATGTTGTGGCGGAACAGGTCCATATGCCAGCTGCTAGGGCACAAACGCTACAATAGACCCGAATGAGTTTTACGCAAACAGTTCTGCGATTCGTCTTCCTACCTTTGATAGGAACGACTTTGAGCTAAAACCATCCTACTACACTTTGGTTGTTCAGCACCCTTTTCATGGATTGACTCATGATAATTAATAACACCGTTATTTTACCTATTTTAGCTATGCTTTTAAGATGATTAACAAGTTTTTTGATGTTACTTAAGTGCTTTTATGCTACATTTCGAGTATTTCTAGTTTCAAGGAGTCATTACAGGTTTTTACACAACAAGGATCAAAAAGGAAGCAAAACACGTTTTCTACAGTTTCCAGACCTCAGATTAATGGCTACCTTTGGAGACCTTCCCATGAACCATATTCAACCTATGATATTTCATTGGAAAGCTAGAAGAGTCATCTTTCACCTCCAATTGAATCACTCAATTCCATTTAGCCAATCAGAAGTTATGATGCAAACATTGACGACATGTCCTTCACAGAAACCCAGAAATTGGTGCTGGCGCTGCTGGAAGCACAGAGGAGCGCCAAATAGGCACTCTGGCGCGCCCAGAGGCCCCGTAGCAGCGCTGGGAGGCTTCCTGAAGGCCCGTCGATTCAAAACGACAACACCTCACTTATTCCAACTCTAAACCGACTTATGACGACTCAAACACTATAAATACCAAACTTAAACCTTTGAAGAGGGTGTGGACGAACAAACCAACAACCCTAGACAGCCACCTCATGGAGAAGACTCAAACCTACCTCACAAAGTCTCCATTGAAGTCTAATCACCTTGTTCATCATCTTTGATTGCTTAGCTTTGTTTTCAACATCATTAGGGAGAAGATCTCTTCTGTAACTCCTAGAGAAGTACCTCTGATCATGTCTGAGTAGTCTTTTAGTTGGGTTTAGTGGGGGTTACTTGAAGGGGATCTATGGTTTGACTTGTGTAGGTTGTTAGATTCGTTTTTCTCTCTATCATATGATAAGGATTTTTCAGCTTAGATTTGCTCTTAATGCTTATTGCTTTGATGCCCTCTTGCAACTGAACTAGGAGAAGGGTCCTAACGACAGTTGCAGCATTCTCTCCCGAACTAACTAGGTAGAGCGGTAGTAATCATGGCCGGCTGAAAGCTGTGTGCCACGAAGCTACTGTGAACTAAGACTGTCTAGGTATAATGCGTGAATAGACTTTATCATGGTTACTACGACAGCCGAGCCATGAGGAGAATATACATAGTTGGCTAGTGCTGCGGAAGTAGACTAGTTTATAAATACATGTTATGTGAGTTCATGAATCCTAGTAGAGAAGAATGTGTGATAATTGTTTTACCCTTAGAGAACCATAGTCCCTGGATAGTCCTCCATGCGCCCAACGTTTGCTTTCATTGATTTATTTACTTGCTATTTACGTTACTATTGCTCACAAAACCCACAAACTCATATTCGTCCTATTCCCGCTTTACTCTAATTAAACTCGTCATAGCAACATCACTCTCTGTGGGATCAATCCTTAAGTACTACACGCGGCCGGGTTATGCACTTGCAGCCTTACCGTTGTGTCCTCTTTGGGTAAAACCTGACACACATCAAGTTCTTGGCGCCGTTGCCGGGGAGTGATTGTTGATCACGAGTCTAAGAATAGAGCCTAGTCTAGGACATCCACAATTATTTATATTTTACTTTCAGTTTTGCTTTGATATTTTTTGTTTTTAATTTTCTGGTACCATTAGGTTCCTGATGGACAATCAAAACCATGACCCGGGAGAGCTTGAAGATCCACCACTGAGGATGGACGATCAAGGAGTTGCTGGAGTCAACAACAACAATATGCACGTCCCAGCTGGAGATGGAGCTCACGAGCAGGGTTACGTAAACCCACTTGTCGAAGACCGTTCAGCAATTCAGCCATCAACACCGCAGGGGCAGAATATCAAGATCAGCCCCCAGATCATTGCCTTGGTGAAGCAAAACCAGTACCATGGTACTCCTATAGAGCATCCCATGGACCACATTGAGACTTTCGAAGAGCTATGCGGAGCTACTAAATCAGATGAGGAGTCTAAAAACTACTTGAAGTGTAAGCTTTTCTCATTTTCTCTTGTGGACAGGGCAAAGAAGTGGTTGAAGTCTCTACCTCCAGCGTCAATAACGACTTGGAAGAAGTGCATATCAGCTTTTCTCAAAAAATTCTTCACTAAGTCTCATTCTAACCATCTAAGGAAGAAGATTAGAGAATTTAAACAAGGGACTCGAGAGTCTTTCTTTGATGTGTGGGAGCGATTTAAAGACTACGAGAGGGACTGTCCTCATCCAGGCTTTAGTGAAGGATACATGATGAATATTTTCTATGGAGGAGTTAATGAAAGGTATCGCTTAATTCTTGATGTAGCAAGCAGTGTAGATTTTTCTACAAAGACTGTGGAAGAGGAGCGATTGCTGATCAATAATCTCGCTACAAGTGACCATAACAACCAGTCCAGCTATTCGAGTTTCACACGCCAACATGAAGAAGAGAAGGCCAGACCCTCACAAGTCGAAGAACTCAAAGAAATGTTCATCACAATTGCCCAAACCTTACAGCAAAACAACAACTCTTTTGGAACAAAAAACGAGTTTGTCAATAAAGGGGGAGATATGAACTACATACAAGCTCAGGACGACTATCAAGGAAGCCCAGCAAGTCAAGATTTTAGGGAACAAGGGCATGATCATGAAGAAACAACTTTCAGCTTGAACTCTCATTCGATAACCCCCGCAATTTCCAACTAAATTTTTCCGACTCTACCGTTGTAAGTAATAATCAAAAACTTGAGTCAATGATGCAGGAACTTGATAAAAATCAACAAAGTTTCATGGAAGACGTCACTGCCAAGATGGGAAACATGTGTGGAGAGATCAACAACAAAATCGAAGCATTTAAAATCTACGTCGGCGAAGTTGATAGGCAAGCAAAGGAGAATGCAACAAATTTCGAAAAATCCATTAGATCTCTTATAGAGGTACAGGATCAGCCTCCCAACTATGAGTGTTTAAATGCTATCACACTAAGGAGTGGAACAGCATACAAGGAGCCAGAATATCCAAAAGACCGTAGGGAAAAAGAAGCGGAACAAACAGTACCTATAGAAGAAGAAAACATGGATGGGGAAGATGCAATTCGTGAGGCGCACATAAAGGATACTCCACCAGCACGTCCATACCTTCCCAAGATACCATTCCCCAATGCCATTAAAATTTCGAAGAAGCAAAAAGAGCAAACCAAGCTAAAAGAGCTTGTCGGCCAACATACGGTAAGGTTACCTTTTATTGAAGCTTGTGCTATGATTCCATCTCTCAGGAAGTACATGAAGAGCATATTGACCAACACTCTAAGCCTAGAAGACGGCGTGATGACAATCACAAAGGAGTGTAGTGCCATAATTCAAAATCGTGCACTTCAAAAGCAAGGAGATCCGGGAAGCTTTGTGCTGTCTTGTACGATTGGAACGGAAATTTTTTAGCGATCCCTCTTTGACTAGGGATAAAGTATTAACATGATGCCATACTCAGTAGTACATCGGCTAGGGTATCTCACGTTTGAGCCAACAAAAATCTCATTGGTGCTTGCGGACAGGTCAATCTGACACTCGATGGGTGTTCTTGTTGACGTACAAGTGAAAATTGGGGAGTGTTGTATCCCTACAGATTTTGTGGTTCTGGAACTTGAAAGGGAACCTAAGGATTCCTTTGATACTTGGTCCTCCCTTCCTCTCTACAGCTGGAGCAATCATTGATGTTCCTAATGGAAAAATCGATCTTCACTTGGAAATTTTGTTATGAATTTCGACATGAATCAAGCTTTACAGCAACCTACGGTGGATGGTAAGATCTTTTGGATTGATGAAGTAGCTGAAGCTAAAAATGAAGTGTATGAAGAAATATTATTGGGGAACCCAGTGGAGATACCTTTAACGAAAACTAATGGTGAGTTTAGCTTCGTCGAAGAATCAACAAAAAACTGCGAGAACATTCTTGTTTCAGCTCCAAGTTGTGAGAAACCAATCGCATATCTTGGTCTAAGCAAAGAAAGTGACGCCCCAAGACCTCCTAAAGACACCCCAGCCTTTGTAGCTGATCCATGGAGCGAGTTAAAAGCACCCAAAGTCGAGCTTAAACAACTCCCAGTTGGCCTCAAGTACGCATTCTTTGGACCTAATTCTACTTACCCTGTTATTATTAACTCTTGTTTGAATGACGCAGAAACAAGTATGCTTATCTTTGAGTTAAGAAAGCATAGAAAATCTTTGGGTTATTCTCTTGAAGACATTCAAGGTGTCTCCCCGGAACTTTGTATGCACAGGATTCACTTATAAGAAGGTTCCAAAAACTCGATTGAACATCAAAGAAGACTAAACCCAAATCTAAAGGATGTTGTCAAGAAGGAAATAATGAAGCTTTTAGAAGCTGGGATTATCTTTCCTATCTACGATAGCACATGGGTGAGTCCAGTCCATGTCGTGCCCAAGAAAGGAGGAGTGAAGTCATTAAAATTGACAATGACAAGCTGACTGCCACAAGAACAATCACGGGACATCGAATGTGTATCGACTACCGGAAAATGAATACATCAACGTGAAAGGATCATTTTCCCTTACCTTTTATTGATCAAATGCTTGAAAGGTTAGATAATCATGAATACTACTGTTTTCTAGATGGCTATTCAGGGTTCTTTTAGATTCCCATCCATCCCGACGACCAAGAAAAGACAACTTTCACCTGTCCTTACGGAACCTTTGCGTACCGGAGAATGCCATTTGGTTTATGCAATGCTCCATCAACTTTTCAGCGTTGTATGATGTCAATCTTCACGGACTACATGTAATATTTTATGGAGGTATTTATGGATGATTTTTCTGTTTACGGTTTATCGTTTAAGGCATGTTTGGCGAATTTAGGCAAGGTTCTAGATCGATGTGAAGAGAAGCATCTAGTTTTAAATTGGGAGAAGTATCATTTCATGGTTAGAGATGGTATAGTACTAGGGCATAGAGTCTCAAAGAAAGAAATTGAAGTTGATAAAGCAAAGATTGAAGTGATGACAAGCCTTCAGCCGCCTACCATTGTTAAAGGAGTATGAAGTTTCCTTGGACATGCCGATTTCTATAGACGATTTATCCAAGACTTTTCCCAAACCGCAAGGCCTCTCACACGCCTACTATGCAAGGACGTGGCCTTTAGGTTTGAGAAAGAATGCCTTGCTGCGTTTCACAAGATCAAAGACGCACTAGTCTCCGCACTGTGGTGCAGCCGCCTGATTGGGAGTTGCCATTCGAGATTATGTGTGATGCTAGTGATTATGCCGTAGGAGCTGTACTTCGACAAAGGAAGGACAAGAAACTCAATGTGATATACTATGCAAGCAGGACTCTCGATGAAGCTCAATGGAACTACGCCACCACGGAGAAAGAGCTTCTCGCTGTTATTTTTGCTTTTGAAAAGTTTAGATCATATCTTGTAGGGTCCAGGGTAATTGTCCACACTGATCACGCAGCGATTAAGTATCTAATGTCTAAGAAGGATGCCAAACCACGTCTCATAAGGTGGATACTCTTGCTACAAGAGTTTGATATTGAAATAAAAGATAGAAAAGGAGCAGATAATAGAGTAGCTGATCATCTCTCTCGGATGAGAGTTGAAGAAGAGATCCCGTTGAATGATAGCTTACCCGAGGAGAACGCTATGCTATTGACACTGCCCCTCACTGAGATTCCGCCGGGCCTGCCAATTCCAAAGCCACCAGCTTTTGATGCACCTTGGTATAGGCATATAGCGAACTACCTTGCAGCAGAAGTTGAACCTCCAGAATTCTTTGGATATAAGAAGAAAAGTTCTTACGGGAGGTACGAAGATACTTTTGGGATGAGCCCTACCTCTATAAGAAGTGCTCGGACAGCTTATTTATAAAGTGTGTCCCGGAAGAAGAAGTGGAAGGAATTCTTTTTGGATGTCATGGATCCTACTATGCAGGCCATTTCGCTACCTTTAAAACTATCTCTAAAGTTTTACAAGCAGGATTTTTGTGGCCTACAATGTTCAAGGACACCCAAGCTTTTGTATTAAGGTGTGATGCCTGCCAAAGAATGGGTAACATAAGCAAAAGGAAAGAGATGCCCCAGAATTTCATCTTAGAAGTCAAAGTTTTCGATGTTTGGGGAATCGACTTTTTGGGACCTTTCCCTAAATCTTTTGGTAATGAATACATCCTTGTTGTTGTTGATTATGTTTATAAATGGATGAAAGCCATAGCAAGCCCCACCAATGACGCACAAGTTGTGATCAAAATGTTCAAAAATATTATCTTCCCGCGATTTGGAGTGCCAAGAGTAGTGATAAGCGATGGATGAACTCACTTTAACAACATATTTGTTTCCAACCTCTTTAAGAAGAATGGAATTTTACACAAAGTTTTATCTCCTTACCATTCACAAACAAGCGGCCAAGTGGAGATTTCGAACAGGGAGATAAAATCCATTCTACAGAAAACAACATCGAAGACAAGGAAGGATTGGTCACAAAAGCTCGATGATGCTTTGTGGGCAAATAGAACCGCATTCAAGACACCCTTTAGGTACGACCCCCTTTCATATTGTCTATGGGAAAGCATGTTACCTACCGGTCGAGCTTGAATATAAAGCATCATGGGTAGTTAAGGAATTGAATTTCAACATGAAGACCGCAGTAGAGCGTCGCCTAGTTCAACTCAATGAATTGGACGAGATTTGCTACAATGCTTATGAAAATTTAAGGATATACAAAGAGAAAACAAAGAAGTGTCACGACAAGAAGATCATCCCGAGACCTTTTGCACCAAACGACAAGGTTCTACTTTTCAACTCCCGTCTTAAACTCTTTCCAGGGAAGCTACGATCACGATGGTCTGGGCCATTCACAATCAAAGAAGAAAAACCTTATGGAGCGGTAGTTCTTTTGGGTGACAAAGGTCATTTATTTGTAGTAAATGGAAAACGTCTAAAGTCCTACCTTGCTGAGTACGAGAAGGATAGTTCTGAACTGATAGCTCTCCTTGGTGACCTTCAAGATTAGCTAAGAAGCACAACCAAGTCGAGCTAATGACTTAAACCAAAAGCGCTTAATGGGAGGTAACCCATTGGTAAGGTTTTTTAACATTTAAATTAGTTTACTTTCATTGTTTTGCATGTTTTAGTTTCAGGTTTTGCATAAGAGAATAGAAAACAAAAGAAAAAGGAAGACGAAGGACAACTTGGAGCTGAGACAAGACGGAGTCTTGCCAGCGCTCCTGGAGGCCCAGGGCAGCACCAGAAGCTTCTCCAACCGCTGCTGCGGAACTTCTGGCAGCGCCAACTCCTTCCTCTATCACAGCAAGCTCCAACCTGCATTTGAACATCTTACATTGCATTAGGTAGGTTTTATTTCAGTTTATTTGCATTTAGTACTAATAGTTTTAATTTTTGCTTCAGGAAAAACATAAAAACACAAAAAAATGAGAAAACAAGAAAAGAAAAAGAAAGAAAGGAGGGAACCATGTACAGTTAGAAGAACCGTAAGGCAGGACAACGCCTAATGAATCGGTCAAAATGCTTAAAACACTGCAAGCATTGATCTTTTCATGAAGCACAACCAAGGGATCAAGTGTGCTAGAAAGATAGATCGAGAAAACAGAAAAAGGAGAAGGAAGCCTCACCAGAGCTCCTGGAAGAGCCCTGGCAGCACCAGAAGCAGGTTCAAGCGCTGCTACGGGAACTCTAGGAGCGCCAGATAAGCTTCCCCCTCCATTATGCAGTTTGCATCATCTGTTCATCACTCACCCGTCTCCACACCATCCCAACATCAATTATTGCAGCTAGGCCTGGGCATTCGGATTTTGGTTCAGGTTTTTTCGGATTCGGATAATTCGGATAGGAGAGTTTATTATCCGTTCGAGTTTTATGAATTTTCGGTTTGGTTTCGGTTCGGATAGGTGTCAGATTCGGATCAGATTCGGATCTATTTTTGGAAAAAAAAAACAAAAGTTTTATTCAATTTTAATAAAATTTGGTTAAATTCTATAAAATATTGTCTAATTTTTAAAAATATGACTAAGATTTTTTGGATACTTAAGTTTTTTTGAATATTTTTGTTATTTGATATTTTTGGCAGTAAAATTATAACTAAATAAAACAAATATTTTCATATATATAATTTTATTTCGGGTTTTCGGATATACTTTTGGTTTTCGGTTCGGATAATTCGGATTGAAACATTTAGAATCTGTTCGGGTTTTATGATTATTCGGTTTGGTTTCAGAGCCGGGTTTTTGGGTTCGGTTTCGGTTTGGTTTTCGGATTTTGGTTTTTTTGCCCACCCCTATTTGCAGCAAAACTGCAAACATCTATCTTAGGTATGTTTTATTTAGTTTTATTCATTTTAATATTTATGGTTTTAGGTTTTTATCTCAGGAACGACACAATTTAGAAACTTAAACATTATAATTTGATTGGACATTGTCTAATCTGATCGATGTCAAGCAACAACAACAAAGAACAGAGACTAGATCACCTTGTATCCACCATACCACCAACCATCATCACCATCGCCTACCATCACCCATTCCACACACATCACCATCACTCCATCTTATCCCCAAAACAAGGTGACATTGTTCCTAATCCATAATCTTTATTTTCCATCTATCTATTTCATCATTTTCCTCTTTCTTTTATCCTACCGGGGACGGTGTGATTTAAGTCTGGGGGAAGGATGTTCCATCCTTACTAATGTTACTTTCTATTTTGTTGACTTGAGACCTTTTTCCACTTTTTACATCAATATGGTTTTATCGAGTCAAAAATTTTTATTGAGTCAAAATTAGTAGGGAATAATGACATTTTCATATGATGTTTTTCTTAAGGACAACTTGCAAAAATTGCTTAGTAGCGGACAACACCTAGAAGCTTAGAATCGGACCTCTCCCTTGAAGTCTCATCTTGCAGAGATTTCTATTGGATCGAAAGTCAACTCCATTTTATTTGAACATTTAACCGGACTTAATTTTTCTCATTGAAGGTGTTAGATCAGGGAAACGAGCAAAAACATTCAAGATCATCTTTACCCTTTTACCACCCTCTTATTGATCCTGAATGGCCACTTATCTTTAGTGGTTCCCTACCCTTAACCATAACCTTTCTTTCAAACCCCATGCCATCTTCTTCTTCATCACCACCTGTAGGTATGCGCAAAAATGTCGGAGAGAAAGAGACAACATAGTCTTCTGACCACTTAGAAGACGAGTTTCAGAAAGACGAGACAGAGAATGAAGATCTAATTTAATTACAAATTCTGCCTATGGGATTCACAAAATAAGATATTAATTTTATGCCTATGAGACATTATTTCATATATGGTACCGTTTCCCCTTTCAAAAAAAAAAACGAAAAAACCGAAATGAAAGGAAGCGGAAACCATTTGGATAAGTCTCATAGCACAGGAAAATCGCAAGGAGGGGCATGGATCAATTCTCTTGAAGAAAGGAGTTGGTTATGAAGGAATCTCCGCAAAAATCTAAGTCTGGGGGAAACCAAAGTGAAAGAAAAAGGTCTTCTCGAGGTGTTTGCTGAATTCGGTAAAATGTCCGGTTTGTTTATTAATACAAAAAATTCTTCGATTTACGTGGCAGGAAGAGATTGTGTGAGTTTACTTGCAGAGACGGCTAGGCATGGAATCATGATTGGCACTTTACCAATTCGTTATCTTGGGCTGCCCCTTACAACGAAAAAAATGTCAAGACATGAGTATGAGCCTTTACTTGATCGTGTGCGCTCTCGCCTACACTCTTGTCAAGTAAAAGTCTCTCGTATGCAGGACGAATAAAGTTGATAAGCTCGGTAATTTTCAGCATAAACGAACTTTTGGTGCTCCTCATTTCGGCTACCTAAACGATGCTTTAGAGATATCGAGAGTCTATGTAACTCTTTCCTTTGGGCAGGAACACCAACAAATCACACAAAGGCAAAAGTATCATGGGAAGAAGTTTGTCGGCCTAAAGATGAGGGAGGGTTAGGACTCAGAAGGTTGAGTGACTCATCCAAAGTTTTTTCGTTACGTCTGATTTGGCGTCTCCTAACATCCTCAGGTTCTTTATGGGTGGCTTGGGTAAAGAGGTATCTTTTGCGAAATGCTTCTTTTTGAGATATCCGGGAGGGCACATCGGGTTCTTGGATTTGGCGAAAACTTCTTAAACTACGTGCAACTGCACTTCAGTTTCTGCGCACAATTGTAAAGAATGGTGAAAGAACATTATTTTGGTGGGATAACTGGACAACCATGGGCCGCATAATTGATATAACAGGTGAGTCTGGAACCATGACTCTAGGAATCCCGAAATATGCCACAGTCGCGGACGCTGCTGAAGGAGAAACATGGAAATTGCATCGATGCCGAGGTAATAATTTAAAAACAATATCCAACATAATTCGATGCTTACCGACCCCGAAACCAAACGCTGGTGATGATATCATACAATGGAAGAAAACGGAAGATGTTTATCAGCATAATTTCTCATCAAGATCCACCTGGGAGTTGATTAGGCAAGCAGCTCCAAAGGTTTCGTGGCATCAACTAGTTTGGTTCCCACAATCTGTTCCAAGGTATTCATTTATTCTATGGCTTGCAATGAAAAATCAGTTGGCTACAGGTGTGCGAATGCGAAGCTGGGGACACACCCAACATTGTCTCTTTTGTGGTGAGCGGGACGAGTTAAGAGACCATCTATTTTTCGCTTGTCCGTACACATACACTATCTGGACAAAACTCTGCAATAAACTACTTCGAAGGCGTATCACACCGGACTGGACGGATAACATACGCCGCATTCTCAGTGGATCATTTCCCGGAGCGGACCTACTCCTAATCAAGTTGGCTCTACACACTTCTGGGTACTTCATTTGGCGAGAATGTAATGAAAGGCGACATGGAGCAGGGCATCACACTTACCACCATCTTGTCCATACTATCGACAGAACCATTCGACTCCGCACTGCGGGTCTCTATCAACGGAATAAAGACAAGTATGAAGCTCTCCAAAACCGTTGGTGTCAAGTTCGACAGTAAGCTTGATTTGATTTTTTTTATTCTGTTTCAGCTATACCTAATGTATCTCAATTACCAAACACTACCAAAATTGGTTGATTTTTGTTGATAAATAAATTTAACATTTCAAAAAAAAAAAA
>VBRH01000829.1:0-16992 GCA_014578085.1 Cardamine resedifolia | reverse complement strand
AAAAAAAAAAAAAAAAAGTGAAAGAAAAAGGAACAAGACGACGAAGTGGCTGGAGACTGTGGACATCATCACGTCTATTTCCTCATACCGTTTTGCATAATACCTCGTAACCACCATTCCACTCATTACCCTAAACACCATAAAGTCCACCACCAAACACCAAAAAGCCTTCTCTTACTCTAAGCGCCGTCTACCCTGAATGACATCCTTTCAATGAGAAACTCACGCCATCTTTTAATGAATGTAGGGAGTTGACTGACATGAATACTGAGTTTTTGCAGGTTTGGGATCGATGGACAAGAGTAGGGAAAGTTATGAGACTAGAGTGAGAATGTTCTAACGCTAATCTCTGTTTAATGTGGTATGCAGATAATAGTTCGAGACATGGTCTCTGATAAAAAGAGCGTTCCCGTGATTTTCAAACCTCTTTTCCATGACTTTACTTTGATTGTTTGCTTGAGGACAAGCAAAGTTTAAGTCTGGGTGAGTTGATAACACTGTTATTTTACCTATTTTAGTTATACTTTTAAGATGATTAACAAGTTTTTTGATGTTACTTAAGTGCTTTTATGCCACCTTCCGAGTATTTCTAGTTTCAAGGAGTCATTACAAGTTTTTACACAACAAGGATCAAACAGGGAGCAAAACACGTTTTCTACAGTTTTCGGACCTCAGATTAATGGCTACCTTTGGAGACCTTCCCATGAACCATATTTAACCTATGATATTTCATTGGAAAGATAGAAGAGTCATCTTTCACCTCCAATTGGAATCACTCAATTCCATTTAGCCAATCAGAAGTTATGATGCAAACATTGAAGACATGCCCTGCACATAAACCCAGAAACTGGTGCTGGCGCTGCTAGAAGCACAGAGGAGCGCCAAATGGGCACTCTGGTGCGCCCAGAGGCCCCATACCATCGCTGGGAGGCTTCCTGAAGGCCCGTTGATCCAAAACGACGACACCTCACTTATTCCAACTCTAAACTGACTTATGACGATTTAAACACTATAAATACCAAACTTAAACCCTAGAAGAGGGTGTGGACAAAAAAACCAACAACCCTAGATAGCCCCCTCGTGGAGAAGACTCAGAGCCGCCTCAAAAAGTCTCCATTGAAGTCTCATCACCTTGTTCATCATCTTTGGTTACTTAGCTTTGTTTTCAACATCGTTGGGGAGAAGATCTCTTATGTAACTCTTAGAGAAGTACCTCTGAACCCTCTTGTTATATTGAATTTGTGTCTAATAAATACTCTTTCATCATCTCTGTGTTTGGTTGCTTTGATCATGTCTGAGTAGTCTTTTAGTTGGGTTTAGTGGGGGTTACTTGAAGGGGATATATGGTTTGACTTGTGTAGGTTGTTAGATTCGTTTTTCTCTCTATCATATGATAAGGATTCTTTCGCTTAGATTTGCTCTTAATGCTTATTGCTTTGATGCCCTCTTGCAACTGAACTAGGAGAAGGGTCCCAACGACAGTTACAGCATCCTCTCTCGAACTAACTAGGTAGGGCGGTAGTTATCCTGGCCGGCCGAAAGCTGTGTTCCATGAAGCTACTGTGAACTAAGACCATCTACGTATAATGCGTGAATAGACTTTATCATGGTTGTTGCGACAGACAAGCCATGAGGAGAATAGACATAGTTGGCTAGTGCTGCGGAAGTAGACTAGTTTATAGATATATGTTATGCAAGTTTATGAATCCTAGTAGAGAAGAATGTGTGATAATTGTTGAACCCTTAGAGAACCATAGTCCTTGGATAGTCTCCCATGCTCCCAACGTTTGCTTTCATTGATTTATTTACTTGCTATTTACGTTATTATTGCTCATAAAACCCACAAACTCATATTCATCCTATTCTTGCTTTACTCTTATTAAACTCGTCCTAGTAACATTACTCTTTGTGGGATCAAACCTTAAATACTACACGCGGCCGGGTTATGCACTTGCAGCCTTAACGTTGTGTCCTCTTTGAGTAAAACCTGACACACCAAGCATCCCATGGATCACATTGAGTGGTTCGAGGACTTGGTGACTAGCATGAATCACAATGGAGTCAGCTACGACTACCTCTTTTGTAAGCTTTTTCCACACTTTAGTAGTGGTGAAGCAGCTTATTGGTTGAAGTAGTTACCAACGGGATCTCTTACTAACTGGGAGGATACGAAGAAGGCGTTTTTGTGCAATTTCTATGATGATGCTAGGTCAGAGGTCTTAAGGAATAACATCTCCCATTTCACACAGAGACTGACAGAAGCATTCAAGACTGCTTGGGTGCGATTCCGAGCTTACCAACGGGACTGTCCGCATCATGGTTTTAGCGAGGTTCAGTTGCTGGGTATTTTCTTCAGAGGCGTAGATTGGAGGTATCAAATGGCTCTTGATTCAGCGAGCAATGGGAATTTCAATACTAGGTCTCCCGCTGAAGCTTATGTGTTGATTAAGAACTTGGCGTCTAGCAATAGCACCAAGAATGCTGATTTTGAGAGGCAGAAGCAAGCTGGAAACATAGATGAAAAACAGATTGCGGAGTTGAAAACTAAGTTAGATTCAGTTCACAACATCTTAGTGAACAAGAAGACGGTTCAGTTTGCAGCAGAGGTTGAGACTTTTGAGCCGAAAGAAGAGGGCGAAGAGGAAGACGTCAACTACATAGGCGGGACTGGTTTTCAGAGTCAGAGGTTTGAGAATCAACAAAACAGAGGCATTTACAATGGGAGTGGTCAGAGAAGTACCTTCACAGGTAATCAAAACTCTTCTAGTTAAGTCTCTAAGCCGCAGTACCAGAAACCTTTCCAGAGCATTAACAACTTCAGCAGAAACTACGGATCTTCGTCTTACCAAACACCTCCTGCGCAAACTGAGAAGAGTGAAGTGAAATCCATGCTCGAGCAGATTTTAGAGGGGCAGCAGAGGATCACAATTGATTTTAATGCGAATATTGATGCTCTGTACACAGATCTGAATGGGAAGATTGAAGCTTTGAATACTCATGTGAAGCAGTTGGATACTCAAATTGCGCAGACTGATGGGTCTGTTAAAAGGCAAGATGGAGTTCTTCCTGAAGAACTGACACTAATCCGAAGTATTTATGCAATGCCATCATGTTGAGGAGTGGTAAATCACTTAATCTTGTGCTGAAAAGAGATATGAATGTTGAAAAGGGATCAGCAGCCTACGTCGGTCGCGACAGACTTGTGTTGGTCGACACCAGTGCATATTTTTTACGACGAAGAGGATCATCTCCAGACCAAAATTTCATGTCCTGAGAAACAAGTTTTGAAAGGAGACGATGTATCGAAAAATCTGACCAAGGACGTGTCGGGCGCGACATAGACCTGCATCGGTCGATGCACAACACTAGCCGCTACACCAACCTCCGAGACACCTCAGAATTCAACAGAATATGCCTATAAGCCTAAGATTCCATTCCCACGGAATCACAGGAAGTCAAAACAGGAGTTATACGACTATCGAAATTCCTCTTATTGATGTTATAAGACTACTCCTGTTGTAAAAAGGTACTTGAAGAAGATGCTCACGCAGGATATGAGAGAAGAGGAAGGTGCGATGATGATCTCTGAGGTTTGCAGTGCTGTTATTCAGAACCGAATACCAAAAAAGCTTAAAGATCCAGGAAGTTTCGTTTTGGACTTTTTTATTTTCAAGGATGGGTTCAAAAGTTCGTTGTGTGATCTTGGTTCTAGAGTTAGTTTGATGCCTTACTCGGTTGCTTTGAGGCTGGGGATGACTGATTTCACTAGGATCACGCTGATTCTTGCTGACAAGAGCGTTAGGATTCCAGAGGATCTTTTAGAAGATGTGCCGGTACGAATCGACGAGTGCATGATCCCCACAGATTTTGTAGTCCTGCCCTATAGTGACAAACCTAAGGACCCTCTCATCCTTGGTAAACCTTTCTTGGCTACAGCTGGTGCTCTCATTGATGTAAGAGGGAGCAAGATAGCTCTGAACGTGGGTGATTTGGTGATGAATTTCGATATGGATAATTTGGTTAAGAGACCCAATATTGACGGAAAGATTTATTATGTAGACACTCTTAGCAACCTCGCGGAAGAGATTTTTCATGAGATGCATCTTGCATATCTGTTGGAGAGAGCGTTAATAGGTTATACGCAGGAGATATAACATCTAGATGACATTACTGCTGGGTATGTCAAGATGTTGGATACTAGTGAGCACATGATGAAGTTAGTTGCTCACGAGGAGCTCGGCGACTCCTCCCAAAAAGCCGTGGTTTTGAGTGATTGGAGTGAGGATAAGGCTCCCAAAATCGAACTCAAACAGCTCCCTACGGGGTTAAGGTATGCATTACTTGGACCTAATTCCACTTATCCGATTATTGTGAATGCTTTCTTGAACAACGCAGAGGTCACCTTATTGCTAAGCAAGCTGCACAAATATTGCAAAGCTCTTGGCTATTCTCTTGATGACATTTCAGACATCTCTCCGGACTGTGCATGCACAGGATTCATCTCGAGGATGAGACGAAGTCGTCGATTGAGCATCAGAGGAGGTTGAATCCGAATTTGAAGGAGGTAGTTAAGAAGGAGATTTTGAAACTCCTTGAGGCTGGGATTATCTATCCTATTTTGGACCGTGATTGGGTTAGTCCGGTTCATGTGGTTCCTAAGAAGGTTGGAGTCACAATGGTCAAGAATGAGAAGAACTAGTTGATACCTACGCGGACTGTGACTGGATATAGGATGTGTATTGACTACATGAAGTTGAATGCTGCAACAAGGGAAGATCACTTCCTGTTGCCGTTCATTGATCAAATGCTAGAGAGGTTGGCTAACCATCCCTATTATTGCTTCCTAGATGGATACTCAGGTTTATTTCAGATTTCAATCCATCCCGAGGATCAGGAGAATACCACATTTACATGTCCCTACGGTACGTTTGCATATCGCAGAATGCCCTTTGGACTTTATAATGATCCTGCGACATTTCAGATATGTATGATGTCTATATTCACGGACATGATTGAGGATTATATGGAGGTATTCATGGATGACTTTTCAATTTATGGACTTTTCTTATCATGAGTGTTTAGACAACCTGTGCAAAGTGCTAGCTAGATGAAAAGCACTTGGTTTTGAATTGGGAGAAATGCCATTTTATGGTCAGAGATGGTATAGTTCTTGGGCACAGAGTTTCACAGGCTGGAATCAAAGTTGATCGAGCGAAAATTGAGGTAATGATGAACTTGCAGGCGCCGGATTCGGTTAAATCTATGAGGAGTTTCCTGGGACATGCTGGTTTTTACCAGAAATTCATCAAAAAATTTCAGCAAGATAGCTAGGCCATTGACTGTGCTTCTGTGTAAGGACACAAAATTTAAGTTCACTACCGAGTGCCAATCCGCTTTTGAGCAAATTAAGCACGCCTTAGTGAACGCTCCGATAGTGAGTTCACCGGACTGAGATTTGCCTTTCGAGATGATGTGTGATGCCAGAGACCTCGCCGTTGAGGCTGTACTAGGACAGAAGAAAGACAAGAAACTTCACACTATTTACTATGCTAGTAGGACACTAGACGATGCGCAAAGGAACTACGCAACCACCGAGAAGGAGTTATTAGCTGTAGTCTTTGCGTTTGAGAAGTTTCGACAATATTTTGTTGGTTCTAAGGTGATTGTACATACAGACCACTAAGCTCTGAAGTATTTGATGCAGAAGAAGGACACAAAGCCTTGGTTGTTGAGATGGATTTTACTTCTCCAAGAGTTTGACATTGAAGTCTGGGATAAGAAAGGAGTAGAAAATGGAGTTGCTGATCATTTATCTAGGATCAAGGTTGAAGATGATGTCCCCATCAATGATTTCTTACCTGAGGAGAATGTATACGTGGTTGAGCTTGGACAGATTTCGGATTTAGAGGAGAAACAGCAAAATTTTCTTTTTCAGACACTTGCGTCGAGCGCGACACATGCTTGCATCGGTCGACACAAGACGCCCACAAACCCAGATTTTTCAAAGGTGTTGTTTGATTACTCGACATGGATCTATATGCTGTAACTTTTATTAATCGACCATGGTATGCTGATATTGCCAATTACCTTGCTGCTGATGATAAGCCAGAGGATTTTACAGGATATGCCAAGAAAAAGTTCTTAAGGGAGATAAGAAGGTTCTATTGGGATGAACCTTACTTGTACAAGCACTGTGTTGATGGCATGTACAGAAGATGTATTGTTGAGACTGAGGTTCCGGATGTGTTGTTTCATTGTCATGGTTACGAGTATGCTGGACATTTCGCGACCTTCAAGACGGTTTCTAAGGTTTTCCAAGCGGGTTTTTGGTGGCCTACCATGTTCTGAGACGCCAACGCATTCATAGCTCGGTGCGATGCATGTCAGCGAAAGGAAAAAATTAGCAAGAGGCACGAGATGCCACAGAATTTCATCCTGGAGGTTGAGGTATTTGATTGTTAGGGTATTGATTTTATGGGAAATTTGCCCTCATCTTATGGGAATTGGTATATTTTGGCTGTTGTGGATTATGTGTCTAAGTGGGTAGAAGCCATAGCTAGTCCGACCAATGACGCCTCTGTGGTTCTTAAGCTGTTTAAGACCATCATTTTCCCTCGATTTGGAGTGCCTCGGATTGTGATAAGTGACGGTGGTTCTCATTTTATCAACAAGGTTTTCGCGAAATTGTTGAAGAAGCATGGTGTTCATCACTGTGTGGCTACTCCATATCATCCTTAGACAAGTGGACAGGTTGAGGTTTCGAACAAGCCGATTAAGGAGATCTTAGAGAAGATCGTACGCAAGACTAGGAAAGACTGGTCCACTATGCTGGACGACGCATTATGGTCCTACAGGACTGCGTTCAAAACGCCACTCGGGACCACACCGTTTCATCTTCTTTACAGGAAAGCTTGTCACCTTCCAGTTGAGTTGAAACACAAAGCAGCATGGGCAGTTAAAATGATGAATTTTGACATTAAGTCTGCTGCAGAGAAGCGATTGATTCAGCTAAACGAACTGGATGAAATCAGATACAACGCTTATGAGAACTCTAAGTTGTACAAGGAGCGAACATAGGCGAATCATGATAAAAATATCATCTCCAGGGACTTCCATCCGAATGACCAGGTACTTCTGTCTAACTCTCGTTTACAATTATTTCCTGGAAAATTGTGTTCTCGTTGGTCATGTCCATTTACTATCAAGGAAGTGCGACCTTATGAGGCTGTTGTCTTGACAAGTCCCGACGGCAATGAGTTCACAGTAAATGGACAAAGGGTGAAACACTACTGGGCGAAAGCCGAAATTACATCAGGGCACATTGTGTCTCTAACTAATGCGCCTGCCGTCTAACCGCGCTGCAGTCAAGCTAATAACGTTAAACAAGCGCTTGGTGGGAGACAATCCACCGGTAAGTCTGTATATATTTCTTTTAGATTCTTGCTCTTTTGTTTCAAAAAAACAAATAAATAAATATAAAAAAATCGGAGGGTGATTGATCGATCGATCTAATGGCATGAGGATCAGCGTATCGATCGATCCCACATCGCTCGATCGATCTGAGCATTTTTCCAGATTGCGTCGATCACGACAAAAGTTGTGTGTCGGTCGACACAGGTATGATTCTTTTTCTTTTTGTTCTCACGTTTTTCTATCCTCCTTTTCACCGAGCCTGTACTTTTATAACACTGGGGACAGTGTTGTTTAAGTCTGGGGGAGGTAGTTACTGACATTAGCTTTTCTATTCTTAGAGTTAGTTTGTCGTTTTTATTGAGTCAAACCTTTTTGTGTATGAAACTATGATTTTCGAAGAAACCACCAAATTTGTAGGAACCTAAGTGACCACTGATTTGAACTTGACTAGCATCTGAGACTACTGGAAAAACCAAAGGTTGACCAGTTGACTTGAGACATCCATATTTCCAGGAGAAATCCACTAAAGCCTGAGCTAATTTCTGATTTTTCCTTTTACCTCATCGATGTGACTGATGTTCATAGGGCTTAAATCCTCATTCATACTTGACAAAAGACAACCTGTGTAAAAGAAACGGTACTCCTCTCCCTTATTCTAAAAAAAAAGAATGAAAGGAGAAAGATGAGATGATTTTCTTTTGAGTAAAGGGGTGGGAAAATTTTCAGTGACCTCATTATTTTACTTTGAAAAAGATTATCACACGAAGGTTGGAAGCAAGGTTAGGAAAATTTCCCGTGATACCATTCTTTGCCTACACCTTTGATAAAAAAAAAAAGAGAATAAGAAAATAACAAGTCTGAGGGAGAGAAAGAATATCAAGTGTTGTATGGTTGATTTGTCATAGTATTGTATGAGAATGAGTCTAAAATGTTCTTGGTATTGAGATCAAAGATGAGACCCAGCGATGAAGTGCTTATGGACTATGTTGCAAAATTTTGGGTTGAATCTGGAAAGCTGCGAATGTCTACGGTGAAGTACTTGGTGGTCTGGATCCTGTCAGGTAAGAATTTCTAGTGGCTCTACTATGGTGAATGTGGGTGTGGTGCTCTTATGACGAAATGAGTTTATTTGTTTTCAAACTTCTTTCTCTTGTTAAATTTTATGTTTGCTTGAGGACAAGCAAAAGTTAAGTCTGGGAGAGTTGATATATCATGATTTTTATGGGTTTTTAAGCCATGATATATATACATAATCGAGTTTTTTATGTGTTTTTAGTGTCTTTTTAGAGTCTTTTACAGGTCTACACACTTTTGGAAATCATTTGGACATTATGGAGCAATTTTGGAGCATTGTAACTGAAAGGGCAAAATTGGTATTTTTCAAGTGCATTTGCGTCGAGCGCGACAACACCTTGCGTCGGTCGACGCAACCCAAATTTTGTACCTAAGCGCAAAATTAAATAATTTCAGAAATTTATAATTTTGGTCCAGAAGTTCTATGTATTTACAAAAGAGACCCAACTCGTGTTTAGTCTATTTAATTAGAGTTTTTAAGCACTGTATCATCTTATCTTGATTTTTGGGCCACAAACACATAGGAGATTTAGGTTATAGAGCCATAGGTTAGAAAAAAACACACAAATAGAACCAGAAGTCAACATCTTTCAATCTCAATCTCTCTCTTGATGTGCCCATATTCTTGCTGTCACCAATCCACAATCTCCTCTTTTTCATTTCATCACCCATCCACAAAAGACCCTTTTAAATATTAAATACTTCCTCCCAAAACTCCTTCAAACAAAAATCTTTTTCCTCTCCCTCTCTCTCTTTTTTCTATCCAACCTTTCACCAATGACTTCTCGAAGCCGCAGATCAAGAACATATCAACTCACGAAAACAATCCCTATTCTTGTTATTCTTCTTGTCCTTTTGAGTTGCTGCAATGGAGCAAGAACCACGAACCTGTTCAACACAAGCTCGCCACCTAAACAAAATGTCATCGTTTCACCACCTCATCATCATCGTCAAGTACAAGATCACAAAAGTGTACAGTTCTTAGGGTTCTTGCCACGTCAGTTTCCGGTTCCAGCTTCTGGTCCTTCCAGAAAACATAACGAAATCGGTTTAACTAGTACTAAGAGTACTCGATCTTCTCCTTGAAGTTCAAGGTTTAATTAATGAATCTCCCTTTTTACTTCTGTAAGTTTTTTGTAATTGAATATTTGCCCCTTTTGATTTTGCTTTAAACTGATGTAAATGGTGGATTTCAGTTTGATTTATTTCTAGGCAATGCTGTGGATAGATCAGCTTTTTTTATTTTTTATATTGTAACTTGTTAGGTCCATTGAAACATTGCACGTCCGTAAGTGTAAAAGAGGAGAGTACTTAATTGTCTTTGTAATCAAACAATTATTGTTCCTCTTGATTTTCCAACAATGAAAGTTCGGTGGAGTTTTAAAAATTTTATACGACTGTATACCATAATCGTGAATTAGTCCGGACATAAAACGGTATCAATACTAGTGATAACTACTAAGATATAAGTCCCGATCATTTTACGCTACAATCGCCGATAAGTTTGCTGGAATAGTTATTAATATTATGCCGATTAATGATTTAAATTATTTGATATTCACTTTTTCTTCTAGTCAATAACAAATTACAGATTATTTTACTTATGCTGCGCATACCTACGGCTACGGCAGAGAAAAAACTGCAATCTAAACTACAAGACGGACTAGCATTTGAGTTGATGTATAAATAAGATGAATTATTCGACCATGCACAGAGAAAAAATAATATACTTCACATATAACCAAAAAAAACTAAACTGAAACATTGACATAAATAATTTGAAGTTGAAGAACAAGGTCGATGAACTTGAAAAACAAGTTGAAATTCAAATCGCTTGAAGACATCTTTTAAAAGTAATTTGATCAAATCCCCTTAGAGTTCAAGGCCAATTTGATGACATCCTGATTAGCTAAGTTGTGAAATGAGATATATTATGGAAATAATATTTTTACACGTTCTCAAGTAGAGATGACTAGCTCTTTGTTTCCTCTAAAACGTTGCTTCAGTTCTTATCTACTGATACTCAACATATAAAGCGATAGTGGCTTCCAACTTTACCAGTCTCCTATTTTAATTTTTTCAATATTACTCTTTCAGATTGAATTATGTATTGGAAAATGATGATAAAGTTGTCGACAATCGACAATATTTACTCTTATAAACCTACTTTCAAGTTGGTGTAATGGATTGTAATTCATGGAATAGACTGTAAGAAAACTGGCAAAGATGGGAAACTGAGAATCTAATGTATATAGTTGATAAAGAGGTTTTTGCAAACCCGGTTACCAAAAATAACCCTTAAGTACGTTGAGTACTTTAGGTATCGAACCTCAAGAAAATGGAATCAACACACTAAGATTATGGAATAGTGAAAGTTAGATTCGTATATTTTTCCTCAACAATTGAAAATCAAATTCAAATAAAGAAAGCGGAAAATAACGAAAACGATTTTAAAATAAATAAACTAAAACGAACTTCCGGGAAATGTAGACAAAACGGGTGATTGATTTCTAACTAAAGGAGCTTGACTATCCTTCTTAGGGATAAACCATTGGCATTAGAGCACTAAAGTCAACTAAGCCACTTTCATGATATTAATCTTTTCAATGATCATTCAATAATCAACTACTCTCATAGGCTATCAAAATGATCATTGAGCATTATAAACAAGCTAAACAAACCACTAAACATATTTATCAACTATTATCATAGGCAATGAATGCATAGCTCTTGAAAGGTATGACTAAAGCATTTTAACAAACACCTTGTGGGTGTGAAAATGCAAAATATCTAGACTAACAATTTCTTGCGTAATCTAGCATTATAACCACCTAACAAGCATGAAAACTAAGAGTTACAAGCCTAAACTACCCTAACTATCCATCAATCACCCTAAATCCACATTCCCAAAAGCTCTAAAAAGACTACTTACTCTACTAGTACTTTTGTGTTTAGTTACCCAAACTATCTACGTATTAGTACTAATATTGATAAATAGATAGAAGATTTAAGAAGAAATAGAGATTTGAAACATTGATTCAAAGAGATTCATAAACAGATCTAAAAATCCAAAAGAGGCTAAAATAAATCTCTGATAACAAAGCTTGTCCCCCAATTAGGTTTTTAGGAGTATTTATAGTAAAAAACAAAGAAAAGCAAATTAAACAGCAGTTTACCGAGTCAACCCGCGCTAAACCGGAATTGACCCGGTTTAGAAACAAAAATCTGAAACTAAAGAGGAAGCTCATCGGTTAGCTTCGGTCGATGAGGAAGACCGGTGAAGCCTCGCGATCGACGGTGGCCGCTGAAGAAGACCTATGAAGTCCACCAGTGGCGCTATCCCACTAAAGCTCGGACGCTGGTTTCACAGGTGAAGTCTTGTCGAGCGCTCATCGGTGGTCATTTCCCGATCAAAGTGGCCGATAGATCTGCGCTATGAAGCTTCCTCGCTAGAGGTGGCTGATAGGTCTCATCGGTGATGGCTGGTCGATGAAGGAGGCCGCCGGTTCTCCAGGTGGTTCGTCCAAGCTTTCTCGCGGTCTCCTTGGCCGATGGCGTTGGTCGTTAGATTCTCACAGTGGCGTTTGCTCGATAAATATGGGCGATGAAGCTTGGCGGCGTCGGGTGGCCGATGGAAAAGACCGCTGCAACTCTTCCTTCTTCATCATCTTCACAAATTTGACTCCTTATGCTCCATATCTTCACTTCTTTGATCAATTTCACTCAAATCCTACAAAGCACCATGAAAATGCAATCTATGCAACAATATGCATCTAAACTTTAAATTGAGATGAAAATAAGGAGAATTTGATGAGAAATTGAGGTAAAAACCATGTCAAAAGCCCCCCCAAACTTATCTCTTGCTTGTCCGCAAGCAAACAATAAGAAACAAGCCGAGAAAGAAATTTGAAAATGGGTATTCAAAGCCGCAAAGTATCAAACGAAGGATTAAACGCATTGTCCTCAAAGCAAGTTAAGCGGTGCAAGAACAAACATCTTACTCTTTATGACTTCTCCATGCTCATCTCAATGCAAAATTCTAAGGCAAGCCCTAAACTTAAGCAAGAACTCACAATCAAATAGAAGACATCTCTTTAACATTCATTAAGGTGTTTAGTGCAGTCTTGCTTAGGGAAATAGAATCATTCTCAATCGGTTTAGGGTGAAAGCTATTTGAGGTGGCTAAAAGAGTTTTTCTTTGGGTGGTTTCTCTCAAAACAAAAGAATGCTAGTCAAATGCAAAAATCATCTAAGAAAGGGAAAAATTTATGCATACAAAGATCAACTCTCATTATTTTACCCCATTCTCAAGAAACGCATCATAGTTCTACCCTTTGAAATTTTCTTATTCTCTTTTCAACCCGAAACAAAAGACTATTTAGTCTCTTAATCTTTAGCTTCATGATCAATATATTTTTTTAGACTCCTAGGGAAAACTTCTTTGCTCAACACTTAGCTCTTTTCTTGTCTTTTTTCTTTTCTTTCTTTTTCTCCCCCAAACTTATTTCTTTATACATTCTTAGGGAAGCTACTTTTTTTTTTCTTTTTCAAACTTGAGACTTAGAGCTTTTGGTCTATCGCTTAGCTTTCCTAGGGACTATTTTCATAACTTTGATCACGTTTTTCTTTTGAACCTTTATTTTCTTTATTTCCCAACACCCAAACCAAATCCTAAACTAACCATCCAAGTCTTTCATTACAAACCCTATCGCTAGACTTACCATTGCTAGCTAAAACGAGAGATAAACTTTTGTCGTTCATGATACTCTCAAATTTTTGCAAAATAATAGCATTATCAACAAGAGGCCTCACTCAACAAATTTGTCAAAGGGTTTAAAAGAAATGGTTAAGGTTTAAGGTAGGGGAACCACTCTAAATATGAGAGTGGCCACTCGGGTTAGCACAAAGGTGGTAAATGAATAAGAAAACTCGAATGTGACTTATAGTCGACCATGAGAATGCCTTCAAAGCCCCCTAAGCAAGAATATTAGATTCAAATTAAGTTCAAGTTTTTAGAGATGCTTCAAAGATCATGCAAGACTTGCAAAAGTAGAAGAAACATTTTGAAAGATGCAAAGGTCCAAACATAGATTTTTCATATTTTCAAAGATGCTCGAGCAACAAAAAACCGTGACTAAGGGCAACGATCTTAATCCATAGCGTGAACTTTGAAAAGGCCTAAATCCCATATGCATATGCAACTTATATGCTTCTAGACTCAATCTTATAATGCAAAAGAAAGTACATGTTTCTTTTTGTGTTTTTCAAATTTTTCAAAAACAAATTGGATTTTTCTATGCAAATAAGTGAATGCATGAGACTCAAATATGCAAAAAGGGAAAATAAGAACACAAAACACAAGATCAAAAGACACAAAACCCTCCCCCAAACTTGAATTACATTGTCTCGGTGTAACAAAAGTGAGATAAAAGGATAACAAGAAATAAAAATAAATGGTATTTACAATTAAAAAAAAAGAAAGGACCATACATTGGCCCTAGTCGGGAGTCTTAGAGAGTGGAGCGTTTGGAGTTGGTGAACTCCATGGACTGTCCTTGAATGCGAGTGTGAGGACCGTCTTCATCAACTCGTCTATATCTTTGAAGTCCGATGAGAGAACCGCTTTAACCGAAGCAAAGAGATTAGACCGTCCTTTGAACTTGACTTTATACTCTACCATCCCATCAACGCATCTCAAAGGGTGCAAATTCATTGAAGCGGGAGCCAATGGTGGATGGACAAGGGTGGAAGGGTGGGTTTCTTTCATCACCTTCTTTTTCTTACCGCTCTCTTCACATTCATCAAACAAGGAGTGTAGGCACTCTCCATCCACGGTTTCTTTATCAAGCTTTAGAGTTGCTTGATTCTTCACTTTCATACCCTTAAGCTCCTCTTTCCTTTCCAATTCTTCATTGGTAATAGTTCCACAAAACTTGGTGGAGGAAAGCTTGATGGGGTAAGAAACTTTGGGATTAACATGGATGAGAGTCACTCTCTTGTTGGGGAAGTCGATGCTTTCTTCCACGGTGTTGAGAAATGGAGTACCGAGAATGAGAGGGAGCTTATCCGGTTGACCTCTATCCACAATCAAGAAGTCCGTAGGGACTAAACAATCACCAAACATGAGAGGATAATCTTCAATCAATCCAAGTGGAGGTTTAGAGAAGGCATCCGCATAAGTGATGAAAGATGAGGATGTCTTAATATCCTTGCAACCAAGACGTTTCATCATCTCGAACGACATAACATTCACGCTAGCAACCAAATCACACAAAGCATCATCAACTTTTAAATCACCAAGGGAGCAAGATAGTATGAATGTACCGGGATCCTTAAGCTTTAGAAGAGTCTTTGGCTCTAGAGGTGTTGAAGTTGGGGGTTTAAGCGCCTCCATGACCTCTTCCACCTTTTCCTGGTTAGCTAAGATAGCTTCAATGAACTTCACATGGAGATGAACTTTAAGCAAGCTGTGCATTGGAGGTAAAGGTGCTCCAACTTTGCTCATGGTGGCCTTGAAGCTTGAAAAGATCTTCTTTGTAGCTTTGGTGAGAACTCTCCTGGGAAATGGAAACGGGGGCTCATAGGAAGGAAGCTCATCTCTTGGTGCATCTTCCTTGTCAACTCTCATGGAAGCCTTTTCTTCTTTCTTAGTGTCCCTTTCTCTCTTAGTTTCATTTTGACTTACCAAAATCACATCACCATCTTCACCGGAGAGAATTCTAGAGATTTCTTTCACATCTTTTCCATGCTTCTGTTCATCATTAGTGAGGATGACATTGCAAAATTCCTTGGGGTTGGGTTGGGTTGTGGCCGGTAAAGCTCCACTTGGTTTCATTGAACTTAAGGTGGCTTGAGCGACTTTGAGATCAATGGTCTTCATGTGAGAAGCCAAGCTATTGATCTTACCATCAAGATCACTATACATACCATCCACCTTGTTGTGCAACTCAACAAACCTCTTACCAAAGTCCTCATAACCTTTAGTTTGCCCCTATAAGATCCTCTTCAACGTTGCATTCATCTCATTATCTTGAGGAGGAGGTTGAATAAAAGAGTTTCCTTGGTTGGGAAATTGAGGCCTTGGTTGAAATTCTTGTTGGTTGATGGGAGGGTAGGTTTGATCTTGGGGATTCTCCACATTTGGATTCCTATAGGAGAAGTTGGGATGACTCCTATAGTTTGCGTTGAATCCCTTGTTGTAACCTTGGCCTTGGTTGCCTATGTAGTTCATCTCTTCTTTTCTCATAACAAAACCTTTGGTGCCACTCTCTTGACAACCTTGGAATCCACCAATCTCACCCACATAGTTGATTGGTCTTTGATTTGCTTGGAGGAATTTATCAATCTTCTCATTTAACGCCTTAAGTTCCTTGCGGTTATGATCGTTTACTTCAACGTCGTCCCTTGACGTGTGATCGTAATCCTCACCATAGTTACCATCGCTTTGAGCCAAGTTCTTTACCAACGACATTCCACTATCCGCTTCTTGCCCCCAAGAAGTTTCCATTGCTAGTTGTATCCAATAGCATCTGGTACTTAGCTAAGACCCCGCGGTAGAGTGTACTCAAGAAAAACTCCTTTGAGAAGCCATGGTGTGGACATTGAGATATGTAACCTTTAAACCTCTCCCAAGCTTCACAAAGACTTTCATTTCCCTTTTGAGCGAAACTTGAGATTGCATTCCTTAGCTTTGTTGTTCTTGATGTATAAAAGAACTTGGTAAGAAACACCTTTTTGCATTGATCCCAAGAAGCGTCTCAAATGGTCCGCAACTTCCCTAGCTCTTTGCTCTCTAGCTTCTCTTCTATTCTCCCTTTCTAGTTGAGCCAAACTCAAAAATACAACCAAAAAGTTCTCCTTGTTGGCTCCTTCTTTTCATACACTTAGAAAGCACAAAAGAAACACTAAGAGAAACGATTAGCATTAGTAACAAAATAAAGAAAACAAAAGCTTAGTCTCGAATTGAAATAAAATCTTAATGGCTAATTGCTTATTTCCCCGGCAACGGCGCCAATTTGATAAAGAGGTTTTTGCAAACAACCCTTAAGTACGTTGAGTACTTTAGGTATCGAACCTCAAGGAAATGGAATCAACACACTAAGATTATGGAATAGTGAAAGTTAGATTCGTATATTTTTCCTCAACAATTGAAAATCAAATTCAAATAAAGAAAGCGGGAAATAACGAAAACGGTTTTAAAATAAATAAACTAAAACGAACTTCCAAAAAAATGTAGACAAAACGGGTGATTGATTTCTAGCTAAATGAGCTTGACTATCCTTCATAGAGATAAACCATTGGCATTAGAGCACTTAAGTCAACTAAGCCACTTTCATGATATTACTCTCTTCAATGATCATTCAATAATCAACTACTCTCATAGGCTATCAAAATGATCACCGAGCATTATAAACAAGATAAACAAACTACTAAACATCTTTATCAACTATTATCATAGGCAAGGAATGCATAGCTCTTGAAAGGTTTGACTCAAGCATTTTAACA
>VBRH01000828.1:0-19107 GCA_014578085.1 Cardamine resedifolia | reverse complement strand
AAAAAAAAAAAAAAACATATATTTGGAAGCTAGATCCTTAATCTATTGGTGAAAAAAATATAGCGTAGATTAGGAATAAATCTAAAGTTATTGATATAACCTCGATTACACGACTTATAAAAAATATAAATATCGTGTAAATATAAAAAATATAAAAACTAATAATAATTATAACAATTGAATGTATTTCATATCTTAGTTTGAGAACCTTATTTTTTATTTTCTTCATAAAGGATGATGAGATTGGAATTTGAAGTTGATGTTTGATAGGAGATGTGTGAACTCTGATAGCAGCGGCGTGAAATCAGGTGGTGGGGTGGCTTTAACTTGGGAGTTATGGAGGTGAATGATGTATGGTTTGGCCCGTTTGATTTTGTTATTTCCTTTTGATTTGTTTAACTATTTTATTTGTTTATTTCATAAAAAATTGATAATATTCTAAAACATTCTTAAAAGAAAAACTTGTTTTAAAACATCTTGTAATATATGAAAAAGAGTGTATGTAGCTTTGGATATTGTTTTAAATTCAACGAAGCTAGTTGACTTACTTTAACAATTGTCAACTTTTCTTCCACAATTGAAGGTCAAGATAAGATCAAAACAAAGATATATTCTCCGGCTGTGATCCAAATTTGTGACCTACAATATTCTAAAATATAATCAGTTAATCGTTATTTGGTTTTTTTTTGTTGAAAAGGTTCATTTTAGAATTCCATAGTGACTCAATAATGATGTACCCAAATAAAATTGATCTATTAACTGATTATATTTATCGCGCTCTCTCTTATTCTGTTTATATCAAACAATGTTTTATCAAGAACAAATTTTGACTTGTTAATATGATCGCAAATTGATTATATTTTTATGAAGAGAGGATAAAAATAAAATGTCAAAATGCAAGGGTTTCTCGGAATGGACCAAACTAAACGGTCATGGAAGAAAAAAAAAAAGGGAATAGATGTTGAGAAAATGATACTCCTTGATCTATATAAATTTGTTTTTATATTATCTGATCATTTTAATCATTATTTATCATATAATTTGCACGACAACCTAAATTACGTTAACTAATTAAGTCAACCCACGAAGTGCAACAAACTAATTTTGTAATAATATGATTTTATATGGACAAGATCATGGTGATTTAGTTGTCACTTAACATACACGACATATTGAGTAATTATAATTTAGATTTGGATATTATTTAAAATTCAACTAAGCTAGTTGACTTTAACAAATGTCAACTCTTCCTCCACAATGGGAGGTCAAGATAAGATACAAAAATAAAACTACATCTCCTGACCGTGACCCAAATTTGTGACTACATTCTTTTCAACCCAAGTTATATAAACTGATCATATTTATAATTTACTCTGTTTATGTTAACAAAGTCTTACTCAAAAACAAATTTACCTACTCTATATGATGGCGAGATTGATTTATTGAGAAAGTGATACTCCTTCAGTTATATAAAGTTGTTTTTATAGCATTTTACTCTTGGGGAAAATTTGAATAATCTCTTGACTCGATTTCTTTTTTTCATGAGAATTACGTTAATACCCTTCTTCCAAATTTTCAATACCTTGTTGGTCCACCAGAGTTAGAATTATTAGTGTAAGCAACTCTAGCTGCTTCACTTTTCACCTTTACATCTTCATACATTTTCAAAGAAGCTTCCGAAAACTTCTTCAATCTCTCTAGAAGCTTCGCCAAACTCGAATGCACACTCGACAAATCCGAAACCACCGCCGAACCTCCTTTTTCTTCGCCCAACATCTCCATATCCAACGAGAACTCCTTGATTGACCCACTAAGTTCATCAGACGGCAGTGATTTGATCCCAGCCGACCAATCCCGACACAGCACGAATATCGGTGGGGCCAGAACACGGCGTGGGGACCACGGTGGTCTTCGGTTTCTTGTAGAACGTTCTTGAGGGAGCAAGACACAGTTGTGTAGCCAACCATTGAGAGCTTCAACGTAAGAAGTCATTCTGTTAACCAAATCTACAAAGCTTAGACCAAAACACTCTGTTTCTTCTACAAGTTCCGACAAAATCCGTCTCTTGAGAGCGTTTGCGGGCGCTGTTTTGGAGGAATTACGACAATGGTAAGCCAATGAAATAGTAATGTACTGTGAGTGATGAGATTCGAGCATTGCTTTCCACATTCTTATCAACCTAAAAGAGAAGAAAATATCAATCAATGAGTCTAAATAAAAAAGATAGAGACCCTTTAGTTATTAGTTTCTATACCCTTGAAGAAACTCTAAGAGCTGTGGCTGAAGCTCTTCGTCTCTAATTCTCTCAATCCGCTTTGAGATCGAATCAACGGACTGAATGGCCACTCTAATTCTTGAATGAAGATCTTTAGCAGCTGCTCTTGTTTTATCCATCGATTTAGCGCTGTGATCCTTTGCAAATTGGTTCCTTAACTGCTCGCATTTTCGGTCATACTCTTTCCTTATCATCTCACTCGCCTGCAGAAAAAAAACCCAAACGAAAATGTGAACTTCATTGAGCACAACGTGAACAGTCATCATGACCTCAGGATTTTTTTACCTTGACTTCATCATAGAGTTTTCTTTCCCAAGCGTATAATCGATCAAGCGAAGAAGAATGACTTCCTGAGATCATACAAAACTCTTCAATGAAATCACTTCCACTATCATCATCATGATCATCTTTTGATGTTTGGATCAACGGATTTCTAGATGTCGAAGATCTTGAAGACGATGTTCTTTTCCACACAATGACTTTATTAACTTGATGACTCAATGGCTCTACAATAAACCTTTTAAATCAGACACTAAAACCAATATAACAAAGAAAATGATAAATATTTCAGAAACCAAAAACCAGACCTTGAGAAACTGGTGAAGAACTCTTCCCTCTACAACAAGCTCGCTTCAAAGCTGCAACAAAAGCTATTGAATTTCCTTTTCCTGTAAACAAAGCAAAAAACAAAACAATCACGAGTCAAGATTCAATTTCAGATGAACATCCATTTACACAATGAAAAGCAAGACGTCTCAGACCTGTCATATCAGCGAACCTGACTCTGATTTTATTAGCTTCAAGCATTCTTGAAACTTCTTTGCCAGATTCAGAAGCTCTAAAGAACTTATGCTCTATATCTTTCATACTCGACACAAAGTCTTTAGCTCTATGTGTGATAAACTCTGATGGATCTTCTCTTTCACCATTTCCACCTTCATATTCACAGCTCTGTTTCCTCTGCTCTGCTTTAAAACTCGACTCTTTCAACGCCGTTGTTGTTGTCTCTGAACCACATTTTGCTACATTCCCTTTTCTAAACTTCTCCAATCCTATAACTGATGCATCACAATCAATGTCGGTTTGCTCACTTAGCCCAACAAATCTAAAGCTATCAAAATCATCATCACAAGTGTCGAAATAGTCCCAAGAAGACGTCTCAGGCCGGCGAGGACGCGGCAGAGGAGGAGAAAACGCCGGCATTGTCTCCTCCAGATCATCATCGCCGTCGCTCAGAGGATTAATCGTGAAAGTGACAGCAGAATTAGCCGTCTCCGTCTTCGCGTAGCTAAAATTCAAAAGGGGCTTAGGGTTAGGGTTTGGGTTTGGAGTCGAGTTGTGACTCAGTGGCGAGTCGTCAGGGTAAGAGGAGTTATGAGAAGGAGATTTCTCAGGCTCAGTGGCGGTTAACGACGGAGATGATTGGTCAGCTGTCTCTGCCTCCGCGTATTGACGGAGACAAACTCCGATGTTTCGGAGTGAACGGATGTATGACACGTGTGCGGCTGCTAAAGCACATCTGGAATCCATAGCTTGTTTAACAAATCTCTTCCTTTCTTTACATAGATGAAGCGGCTCGTTCTTCTTCTTCATCGATGTTTTCGAGTTTGAACATCCCATTTTCTCCAAAATAGAATGACCCATTGAAGAAAAATAAATAAAAATCGTAACTTTGGATTTGTTCGACCCCGTAAATCTCTCACAGTGGTTACAAAACGAAAAGAATTAAAGAACCCATTTTGAGATAAAAGTTTTGAGTTTTTTTTTTGTTAAGAAGAACAGAGTGAAGAGTTGCTTTCAGCACGCGAATTGGAGGAATCACTTAATGAAACAAAAGAAGAATCCAAAAATGCTTATTCAAGGAGAAACCTGAAAAAGGAGCTTCGATCAGACCAATCTGAGAGGAAAAATAAAAATAAAAGATTTCTGCAGCACAAATGGTGAGAGAAAGAGAAGAAACAGAGGAGAGGGTATGAAGAAATTTTGTCTTTGGTTTGCAACTTTGCATCGTTTTACGAGAAGACAATAAAATATTACGATTAGTAAATAAATAAAAAAAGTGCAGAGATTTTAGTTCATTCCAATTCAGATCATTACTCCAAAAGCTGAGCTAGAAAAGAAAAGTTAAAGTGGTGAGAAAACCGTAGCCAAAATTTCAGATGACTCTCTCTCTAGATACTACGAAATCTAGTTATGGTCTTTATTGAGCATGAACATGAAAGCTACTACAAAATTTTGAATATTTTTGTTTTCTTATCATTTACTAACTTCGGTAATTGGATTAGAAGTTACTTTTAAAATGAGATTTATGTGAAGCTCGTTACTTTTTGTATATTTGGTTATAGACTTATTATAGTTGTGAATGGATTGAGCAGAGAAAGAAACAAGGAGGGAAAAAATCTTTAGTTACAAATAATAGTTCGGTTCAAGTTTGGGTTAAGTCACTTTAATCTAATTGGGCCACCTAAGAGAGGGAACTCTTTTGTATGGAGAATCGTGTTTTATTTTTTGGGTTTGAGTAAATTGCGCTTGTTTAGTTTCGAGGGTCTCTCTAACGGCTCCTTGAAACGTGGGCTTCACCTAGACGAGTCTTCTCAACAAAAAATGTCAACATTTAATAAAAATAAAAATATCTCGACTTTATAGTTAGTTTTCTTTTCGAATGTGACAAGGGACAAGAAAGAATGGAGGTTAACATTTCATATAAATAAGATATGGACTGTAGGAGATTATTTTACATATTTTAAGATGGTATGGAGAGTAATATAGAATAGTGTTTTGATCTAATCGTCTATCAAAACTTTCAAACTGTGGATTTATATATAAAGGTTTTTTGGCAAACGAAATATGCTTTAGTAAAACATGATATAATCTCGATGACATAGACATATAATATTGTTTCAACTATGTAAAGGATTAATGAAAATTTTCAAAAAAAAAAACTATGTAGAGGATTACAACTTAAATCATAGCACTTGTAATGCTGATCCAACCCAATTACCAATATTTCATAATATTGTATAACTTTAATTAAATTAGGTACTCTCAAGTCTCATGTGTTGGGTTTATCGGTACCAATTTCCTGGGCCAGGTCCTCTAACATGTGCTAATTATAGTATCAAATTTAAACAGTGGCAGTAACAGTAATAACTAATAAACAATATACGTACACTTGTAAGCGCTTCTATAAATTAAATATATAGTAATAAAATCAATCTTGCAAGCCTTGACTTTTCGTACGTATACACATACCTCTTAAAGACCCACCCACTCACACCCATTATATGTTCGTTTTCATTATAATGTCGACACTTATTCATGGAAAAAAATGCTCAAAAATTTATGAAATCATATGAACAGTCAAATTTAAAAAATTTAAACATTCTTCTTTAAAGATCATATAAAAAACAAATCTTTACTCCAAATACCAAATATAGGAAATACTGTTGAGTTTATGCCCATAACTTACAAATATCAGTTTATACAATGCATATAAATAAATCTAATAAGTTATTTTTATTTGCAACTAACATATCTTATTTTAAATATGTAGACCTTTACAAAGTGATTACGAATCAGATAACGGATTCGGGATGGATAAATATGGGCAGCTATAGTTCCACAAATCGTAATAAAGAAACCATACTGGATTATATATAAGAAATTTGCTAAACCAAAAAATAAGAATAAATTTTTATAAAAGCTGAGGATTCATGGTTTATTTTCTTTCTGTTTAAAATAACTATGGAGGGATATGTTTGGTGTCCACAGACCAGATATCTGAAATTATTGGCCTACCAATAAAGGACCCAAAGAATAATAATTGAATCTTTAATCATATCATATAAAATTAAGCATTACGAGTAAATACGTAGGCATGAATTATAATAATCATACACCGCCTGATTGCGTGTATATTTAAGTTGAGTGGCATGCTAACACACAATTCCCCTCTCCAAGCAACAATCTAATTATATAGAGAGAACAATTTTTTTTTTCTTTTTAAGAAAAATAATATGTTAATCGGGAATCGCCCACGGCCACAAATGCAGAGAACAACAAGCATAACTAGGATCACCGTCGAGGTTGATGATAATCAGACCGCCGGCCAAGACTCTGACGTGGCTATGGCGGTGGTAGACGGCGGAGATAACTACGACCAGCGGTTCTTGGGGATGTTGTCGCCGGCAAATCACCGAAGGAACGAGAGAAAAGACGGGGGAAGATCGTCATCGTCGTCTTTTCTTGGAAACTGTGGCTTTTGCAAAAGCCGTTTAGCTCCGGGTCGTGATATTTACATGTACAAGTATGTTTACTTATTTACTCTTTTTCTTAATTATTTTTCATTTTACAAATCTCTCTTTTTAAAACTAATGACTACATACATACATCACTACAAAAAAATAAGAAATCTTTGATGACGTTGTTTAACTCCTAAAATCGATTTCTTTGCTGAAAACTTTGAGTGACGAAATTGAATTCGTCTTTATATGAAAGTTTTGATAGAAAAAGAAAACGATAAGGAAACAGTTAATCAAATATGTTGCTGGTCGCAAGTGTTCCTTGTGCTTATGATTTTTTGAAGGTCTGAAATTTTGAAACTTGAATCAGCTTTTATAGTTTGAGCTCTTTAAAGTATCCCATAAAAAAAAAAGTTGATGTTCTAATGCATTATATGTAATGTAAATAAATTGTAGAGGAGACGCAGCGTTTTGTAGCGTAGAATGCAGAGAACAACAAATGGAGCACGACGAAGGCAAAAGCCGAAACCGCGTCGTACTATCACCATGAAACTAAATATATAAATGCATGGCTCAAATTGCTATTACTATTAAGATCGTGTGTGGTTTACCTTGAGATTGTTGTTGATTAATCATTAAGTAGTATCTTTATGTATTAATTAAGTAGTATCATTATGTAAAAGTTAATTATATATAAAAAAAACGTTACCATCTTTCATGTCATGCATTATATTTAAGTTTCACACTACCTTGTCTCTTTTATAAATCTGGGTTTATTTAGTTTGAGGATATGCATTTTAATTACTTTTTGCAGTATTAATTAATTCAGCTAAACGAACGAGTAATTTATACCAAACAGCATACCTTTAACTTTAAGAGCTAGTGAAGGTTGAAGTAAGCGCACCACGAACTCGTTTTACTAATGATTTTATACTCAAATAAACCTGAATACCATATCCAAGACGGTAATTAAAATATTAGTTAATAAAAGTATAAACTCTATGTCGTCACATCCTTTGTCGTATTTTATAGCTAGTACATTTACCTGAATAGTAACAGTGTGAATAATTTCAGTTGGACGTTACAAATTTTCTTTCTTATGATAATAATAGTTCATTGGAGAAATTTGGAAAAGAGCTTTGAAATGGATTTAAAAAATGGAAGTCACTGTCTCGTGACGATGAAAGCGTCTGATGATTGATAATGAGGTGTAGACTATGTATAAACATAATGCGAATGCACGTCACACCCGATCACAGCTTAGTGATGACCTAATAACCATTTACTAGATATTTTACTACATAACAGAAGAAAATCAAAACATGTATTGAAAAATATATTTACCACTTTAAAATTAGTTTATTCAATATGTAGATATATGTTTATACATATTGTGGAATAATTTCCACATATGGTAGAAAATGTTTTGTATAGTGACTTAAAGTTTATTTTCAGACCTAACAATTTCTTAAAGTTTTCCGGCAAACTAACATTGGTTTGGACTTGAAAGTATTCTAGCTCTTGTTCTTTATTAGTTGAAATCATATATAAATTCGTGGGGTTCAATATAAATGTTGTTTGACATTTTTCGAGTGAATAAGAAACAAAACTAAATATGATGCTGAGCTTATACAAAACAATGATTCTTTAAATTCTTTTCTATTCCATATATTTTTAAATTAATTTTGATTTAGGATAAATCAAGTATTATTAAAAAAATGCATTGAAATTTTACAACGATTTTTATTTTGACACGAAAAAAATATCTTTAAAACAAGACTTAAATTGAATAAAAGTAATATATGTCACGCTGCTCAATAATTGAAGACTTTAATATTAATGTTTTATGCAAATGGATCGTTATGATCAGTAGCTTATAGATAGGATTAGGTTTATAATTAGTCTAGTTTATTTATAACTTTGTTTTTTCTTCACTCGTCTTCTGAACTCCAAACTTCGAGGCTTAGTTGTTGGAGTTTCCGGAGTCATCCTAATTTGTCTTCAGTACTCCTAATTACTTAAATTATCAATATATTAAAGGGAAATAGCTAGATTCATTTGGTACCAGGGCATCTTCAATTATAGAATTATACCTCTCCAACATATATAAATAATTACAATTATTGGGCCATCAATCTCTTCTTTTTTATTACTAATAAGAACTCATTGAGGTCACTGATGATGCCATGATGGAACGGAAATATTTAAACTTCTTTTTAATGGTTTTTCAATCAAGAATTGGTCCATATTCTTTTGTTTATTCTTTCAAATTATATACTTGAAATAAATATATCTAAGATGGAATTATTATGAAAACGACCAAAACGTTTTAAATATTTTTGCTTGCCATTTTCTACATAACCAGATTGAATTTTCTCAGCTACAATAAAATAATCGTATAGAATAAAAATAAACGAATTTGAATGGGCAAGTTTTCTTGTGTTATGACTTATGAGCAAGTTTTGTGACAAAAAAAAAAAGATGATAATACAGTACACTCAATGATCATTGGACCGAAAGCATAATTAAAATATTTCGAAACATAAGCTGTTTTACACATATTAAACCGAATTAAAAGCGACATTGAAATGATGGTCCGGACCTAGAGACACTTGCAAAATATACCAACCCATATCCGGATTACTACAAATACAAGTTACTACTACACACCCTACAGAGATCAAACTAAAAGCTGTCTGATCTCTCAGAAACATATGCATACATCATTTAAAACATAAAATAAACACCAAACAAAGGAACACCAAAGTCTCATCTATAGATACTTCTCGTTCACTTGTATTCCATGATCATGTTGTTTTCCGGAGCCAGCCCAACGCATGCCCTAAGAATGTTCTCCAGCATCGCCCTCTGCTTCGACAGGGCGTTGACCACCGGCGTTCCCGGCGGTACAAGCGGTGCCTTGGTGAGGTAGCTGAGTATGGTGGCCACGGGATGGAAAGAATGAAACTTCCCCTGCCAAAGAAAACGAATCAAAACCGCTGTTCAATGAAAACCCAAATAACCGTTTTTTTTTATAATTCACAAACCTCTCCCTCGGATTTGAACTGGATCCTGGTGCTGAGCTCAGCGAGGAGAACAAGATCCAAGATAATTGGAGCAGCTAAGAGAGAGTCCTCGCAGGTATTGTGCATCACGATTGTGTTCTTCCCTCCCATGAATATCTCTGATGTATACTCATCCATTGCTCGCTTGCTATCAGCAACATAAGGTACATACTGCAAAACAACGCACACAAATTGGATCAATGGGCATTGAAATTTGTCAACGGAAAAAGGTTTCGAGTGACGGTTAGGTTTGTAGCTTTACCTTGATGACAACAACATGGTCAGGGTGTTCACCAGGCTCGAAGAGGATACCGTTGCTAGCAACCATATCGTCCACGACATTGCTTTTCGAGATCTCCTTAGACCGGAATGTCTGTGGAGCTGAGAGATTCATTCCATCGTTGTTCCCTAAGTGATTGTAGCTCACAATTGAAGTAGGCTGTAAACAAAAAATCACCATCAGCGAAACAAAAGACTTTTGACATGTTTCTTCACTCAAAAAGAAAGAGTTACTTGATACACAAGTTAAAACAAACCTTGATTCCAGCACCAACAAGGAAATCAACCAAGACAGATTTCATCTTGGTTTGACCACTCTTGAAATCATCACCACCGATCAAAACATTGTTCTTGATCGCCAAATCAATTAGACCTACAACAAATCCACATTAAGATCAGTCATGATTATTCTCCATTTTCCACTGATCGATGATTAAACTTATTCAACTATAAGAAACCTGGAACAAAGGTGTTCTGAGGACTTCCGTTGATGAACGGGATGCCTTCAAGAACACAAGCAATAGCATAAAGTGTTGAAGGAGAGATCTCGGCCTCATCCCTATCCACAGACTCCATGAGATTCTCCATTGTGTCGTTTAGCCCAACGACCACATTGCTGTAACGCTCAGTGTTAGCAGTCCACAGAACCACAACCCTATCCACCTCATTCTTCTCCTTAAACTCCCTAAGATTCAACATAACAAATAACACAAAATAATCAAGAAACCGAGGAGATATCCGAATCAACAAACAAGAAAAACTCTGTTTAATGACTATTATTATAACCTCATGTCCTTGATGATGTGGTCGACTTGTTCCTTCTTGGTACCTTTGATCACGTTGTTAGCACGTGACCCTTGATTAGCAGCGACGAAATCAGGATCGAAGATCCCAGGGAGTGGCACAATGTTCTCCATGTAAGGCCTAAGCTGTTTCTGCAAGTCAATATCAAGAACCTTGGCTCTTCCCATGGCATCTGCTAAGTTCATATCACTTATATCCCATCCTCCAAACACTACATCATCCGGATTCACCTGTTTCAACACCAATCTCCAAATTAAAACACAATTAAAATAAAAATAAAAACTTTTAAAGATGTGAGATTTTTGTAACGAACCATTGGAAGGAGACTCTTGAAAGGAGCATAGATCTCTTCACCGTTAAAGGATCCAACCCGAATCGATGATGCTTGAGTTAGTGAGCCGAAGTAATTCGCTTGTTGCACTTTGTCCTTCGTTGCCCATGAGATTCCTCTGTTTTTTTTTATTGTTCGATTAAAAATCTTTACACAAAATCAAATATCACATTTCCAAGATTCGATACAAAAGTTTTACTCACTCTTTGTTCGCAATTACACCAGCGGTGAGGGTTGATCCATTGTTTCCTCCCCAACCCACAAGCATAACCCTTTGAAACCAATCAAACTCGATTCATCAACAATGTTGAAATTCACGACGGAGAAATCGAGGAATTGCGTTAAAAATCGAAACTTTGTGAAGAGGATTCAGGGATTTGGTAATAATTTGTTTACCCTAATTTGGGGACACGAGTGTCTGTTTTGAAATCGTATGTAACAGTCTTTGGCTTCACAATCCATTGGTAAGTGCCATTGATGTTCTCGTGAACAACCTCCGTCGTCTCGTAATTGTACACCGAGTGAATCTCATTCTCTGTGTACTTCACGTTTGGGCTCTCGACTTTGAAGCTCTCGATGAACATTTCTCCCGATAAAATTTTCACAAAAAATATGAAAAGTTTTTGTTTTCTCGGAATTGGATGGCTTTTGGGTGAGTTTTGTGCTTGTATTCACCGGAGGAGTGGAAGTATTTATAGAGGAGACAGAGGGAGAGACAGACACGTGGCGTCATTTGAGTGGTTGGTGGTCCCTTCTACCCAATGCATGTTAGCTCGTGACGGTTTCATATATCATAGTGAGCCATACGTACGTGTGAGTCTCACACGTGAGAGCGCGAAAAGGAAAGATTTGACACGTCAGAACCCTGGTCCATACACGTGGCGAGGGTAATGTTTTATCGCTCTTTCTTCATGGGTCCCACACTTTGGTACTCGATGAAGGCCCGACGTTAGTTACTTCCGTTACTCTTTAGTTGGTGAAACCGATAGTGTTTCGTCACAGAAGGAACCGTAAGTTCCGTCACGGTTAATTAACGACAGTGTTTCGTCATTTACGTGAGCAAAATTAACCAGTAACGGTCGTTTGGAACAAAATTACGACCGTTTAAAAGACTCTTGAAGTGGGTCCCATGGAATCTTATTGACTGGTTTGACACGTGAATTAACGACATACATACATAACGTTTCTGTGTTATTAATTGCCACTATGCATAATTAATTAGTGAAAATGCCGATGATTTCAAGGTACATATTTTATTGATCTATTTGAAAAAATTTAGTCACAAACATCGATTTATATCAAATATGTTCACACTTTTTATACTAGCTTGGTTCACATGTATATTTCATGTCAGCACTCATCACCACATAGTTTCTTCCAGTTGTCCATTTAATAAATAATTACATATTCAGATTTGGATGTGGCAGGTTAAAAACATATACTCTTTAGCTCCATTCTCAGATACTCAAATCAATCTGCCACATTCAAGTTATTTTTTAGCTCCATTCTCAATTGAATTAGTATAGCGATTGCTATCAAATCTATCTTTGTGGTTAATATTCTTTGCACAAGTATTTTTACATTTACGAAATTTTTAATGATCTATAGGGTAAGATTAAGTGGGTGAATTTGGTTCTCGTATCAGATATACATTTCAGCAATGGTGTTATATGCTAATTTTAGAAAACCCACACGAAGATAGTCGACATAATAAGTTATAAATGAATGGAGGATAAAAAAGAAAGGTCCTTTGGAAAAATCTTTGGAATGTCTTTGAAAAAGTTTGATAGGCATGGTTGTGGCCATACGTACGTTTGTAGGTTGATATTTTATTTCCCTTTGTAAACCCTTTGGCTATATTCCTCCACGCCACAAGTTCAAGAATTCGTTAGGCGCTAGTCGGGCGGTGGAGAGGATCTATCGCCTAATCGAATAATCGGAGATTTGTTTTAGGGCTATTTTAATGTTTTAAAAATATAGTAATCCATTATAATTAAAATTTTTATATAATTTGTTTTCAAAATTGCAGTAAATACATGAAAACATATTTTTAAGACATAATTTTGTAATTTTTATTAAAATTTTGAACATAAGTAATTGTAGAGCATCACAAACTCTCAATCTAAATGTCTGAATAAAAAAAAATTATTTTATATTTATAACCTAAAAATAATCGGGATATGCAAGATTAGGCGGAGAGTAATCGGATTAGGCGGAGTAATTAGATTAGGCGGAGAATAATCAGATTAGGCGGAGAATAATCAGATTAGGCGGAGAGTAATCAGATTAGGCAGAGAGTAATCGGATAACTGATTTCTTCAATAGATAAGTCATTAATCGTGGCGGATAGGGTGGGCCTAGCGATTAGGCGGAGAGTAATCGAAGCTAGGCGGGGATTTTTAGAACAACACCACATACTTCTCTTTATTTTACTTTCAATTTTTTTCCACTCTTTTAATTATTTTATATAAATGATGTTGATGTGTAAGTACTTTATCAAACTATTATGAAGATATTATAATCTAATAAAATAATTATTTAAAAATCAAATAATTTTTATTAAAAATCTTAGACATAAATTGAAGTCATGTCGTAAATCTAATATATTCTTGGAATTAAATTTACGCATGTCCAAATATTCCATTTCAAGTTATGATATTATCCAAAATTAGATTCAAAAACTAATTATATGATTTAATGAAAAAATTATTACACTAAAGAATAGATAGACAGTAGAAAATAAGGAAAATGACAAACATATATATCAAACAGTTAATCAGTTTTTATTTCTGTTATATTTTTTTCCGTTGGCGATCTGATTTGATATTTATCATACTTAGTTATAACCATTTTACTATAATTTATAATTTAATCGCAATCATTCTTTTTTCTAGTATCATGGCCATATTTTGTTTTGTTAAACTTCGAAAACATATAAACAGTTTTCAATTAAAACACGGAGCAAAATTCAAAATATAAATTGTAAAGTTCGTGTTGTGTAATGATGAAGATTATAAATTGGTATAACGACGAAAGAAATAAATTTATGTGGTTTTATGTTCATCGGATATTTTTTTCCGACAGTCATATTCCGACTATTTACCTTTAGTCGGAAATTAGTCGGAAATGTTGTTTTCTGACTAAATTCCGACTAAAAGCTTTGTCGGAAATCGTCCACTTTTCTTGTAGTGTCATGTGATTCTTAGTCGTTATCCTAACAGTTAATCTAGTTATATATATATTTCTGTTAACGATCTAGTCTAACATTTATTATACTTAGTTATAACCGTTTTACTAAAATGTATAATTAAATCGCAATCATTCTTTTGTTAACATGGCCATATTGTGTTTTATTACGAAAACGGATAAATGATTTCCAATTAAAACGGAGCAAATTTTTAAATATAAATTGTAGAGTTGATGTTGTGTAATGATGATGATTATAAATTTTTATAACGACAAAAGAAAAAAGTTAGAGCGTTTTATATTGATCGAATACCATACATGTGATTTTTAGTCGTTATTCTAATTATTTAACATTTGTCGGATAGTATCACTATAAGTAACGGTTAAGCTAATATTTTAATTTTATTATGTCAACGATATGATTTTATTATTATTATTATTGACGAACTGATATAATATTTATCATACTTAAGTATAACTGTCTTACTAGAATATATAATTTAATCGTAATCATTCTTTTGTTTTGGTGATATGGACATATTTTGTTTTGTTGAATTTCGAAAAAAGATAAACGGTTTCCAATTAAAGCGGAGCAAAATTTATAATATAAATTGTAAAGTTGTTATGTAATGATGAAGATTATAAATTTGTATAACGACAAAAGAAATAAGTTCGTGTAGTTTTATCATGTTCATCGGATACCACACATGTGATTTTTAGTCGTTATCCATATTTTGTTTTGTTGAATTTCAAAAGTAGATAAATAGTTTCCAATTAAAACGGATCAAAATTTATAATAGAAATTGTAAAGTTGTTGTTGTTTAATGATAAAAAATATAAATTTGTATAACGACAAAATAAAAAAATTCGTGTGGTTTTATGTTCATTGGATACCATACATGTGACTTTTAGTAGTTATTCTAGTTTTTTAACATTTGTCGGATAATATTTCTATAAATCTAACGGTTAATCTAATTATATTTTAATTTAATTGTGTCAACGATCTGATTTGATTGTATTATAGTTATGACAATTTTACTAGAATGCAACATTTAATTGCAACGATTTACAGATTTTTTGTTTCTATCGACATGGGCATATTTTGTTTTGTTGAATTTAGTTCCACACTGAAAATATATAAATTGTTTTAATTTAAACAGAGCAAAGGATGAAATATAAATAGTAAAGTCGGGTAAAAATGAAGATTATAAATTGGTGCAAAAAAAATATATTTATGTAATTTTAAGTTCATCGAATATCATGCGGGTAATTTCTAATCTTTATCTTAATTATTGAACATTTGCGTTTATCAATAAAAATAAAATAAAAATTGAACATTTGTTGAATATTTCTACAATTTTTCATCAGTGTGGGGATTAACATAAAATATTCAGTGTGATGTACTCACTCATACAAAATTCAGGTAAGAAGTTAAACACAATATTGATGGCAGACAAAATATAAATAATTTTCCATATAACTTTTGGTTATGTAGTCAATAAAGGCATACAGAAATGTGCAATCTATACAATTAAATTCATTTTAAATTTATAAAAAAATAAAATAATATGTAGAAGGGATGCAATAATCATCTAAGCAAAGAATGAGAATGTTTGATCAAGCTTTGCAGAGTTTGATTGCCTTGAGCTTTGCTTAGCAGATTCTTCACATTCTGTGTCATCTGTATAAATTCAAAACAACAACATTTAAAACTAAAATAAAATAAAACCTGAATATAAATTCGTTATAAGTTAAAAAAAAAAAAAATCATTATAATTTTAAGAGAAAGAAGCACTATTACCTTCCCGAGACTACCCTTCGAGTAAGGCATTGCCCTTTGGGCTATTTGGTAGTTAGTTCGACTTCTTGTCATGATCTTTGAAGAATTTTGCCATTTTCCTTCCAATTGATTGGGAAGTGTAGATTCCTGTATAACATACATATATAAATGAATTAATTTGATATTATATATATAAAAAATTTACCCCCCAAAAAAAAAACAATTACGAGAATACGCATACCAAGAAAAGCACTGTTGCACAATGCTTGAGGACCTCTAAATTCAATCGAACATCATCGAGACTCCTGCAATTATAGACATATGTTGTGTCTAGTTTTATCATAATAAAAACGTAACACTAATAACACACACACAAATATGAGTAAGGCACCTGTGCTTTTGCATTCCAAGACCAAAATAGGCAGCTAAACTTGCCATCTGCAACAGTGTATAAATTAAGCTTGTTTAATCATATATAAATTTTCACAAAGATGTTCAATAATCAGAAAGATTTGGATATGGTACCTTCATGTTACCAGCTCTTTTGCCAAACTTGTCACTTAATAACCCCAAAGAATCAATGATCCCTGAAGGTTCAGGCGCAACTTTATCGATCTCAGCGAAAGCTTCTTTGATCCTAACGCAATCGAATCTTCTAATGTTATGACCTGCCCAAATCCGACCGTTCAACAAACCATAGATCTTCTCAGCCACATCTTGGAAACTTGGTGCGTTCGTAACCTTAGCCCTTGTGATCCCATCTGACCTAGACGATCTTAGTGAGACCACCGATAAGTCTTTGGGTTGTATAAGCGTTGTGAAGCTCTCTAGCTCCTCGAGTTTTCTTGGGCATACGATGATCGCACCGAACTCTAGGATATGAAAATGTTGTCCCGGTTTGTTTGGTACGGTTGTTTCTAGATCGAAGAAGACGATTTCGTTGGGAAATCTTTGAACCTCCATTCCAAATTTTGGTTTGTTTTTTTCGATTTGTTAATCCTGTGCAAGTGTGTGTATATATATAGTGGATTTGGGGGGTTTTGTTTACTTGTGATATAAGTTAAGTGTAGGTTTGTATTGGAGGGTTACTTTGGGGGTTATTTAGCTTCGTGGAGAAAATTTTGCTGTGTAGGGTAAGCAAGAATCTTTACTTTTCTTTTATCTAAACCAATAAAAATGGGTTGTTATGAAAGAGTTCGTTGGTAGATTCATGTTGTAAAAGTATTTGATTCCTTTGATGTTTGTTATTAAGATATATATATATACACATCGTCCCCTACACACAAAGCTTTCTTGTGTTGTATTTATTTTCATACAACAAGGAGGAATCTTCAATCCTAAATTTCTAATAAATAAATAACATTCGAGGACAAGAGGTAGCTTAAATACATGATCGCATCATAAGGAAGTCAAAAGTAGAATCTTCGAAACTGGAAAATTTGTCATAGTTACTTGATTATTGACCTTGGTGGCAAATAGTACAAACTTCAAGATATTGATCTAATCTTCAAAACGGGAATAATCAACTCAAAATACATGGCTTTAAACACTCAATTACCCAAACTTTCTTTGCATAGGAAGAGATGAAAGAACAAGCTTATCGTATGAATAAAGCGAAGTCGAATTCAGGAAAGTTACCAAGTGTCTGGGCCAACAAACAATTTGGGAAGTTACAGTAGAACAATACAACAAAGTTGAAGCCGGTAATTGCATCAACAGAGAGACTCCAGCTGAGGCCAAACCTAGTAAGATCAAGATCCTCGATTTTGAGACTCTTTGGCTGATTACTTTTACTTCGCTGAAAACCTGCAATTTAGAATGCTAGATGATCAATTTGCATACTTCGATACATTGTTTCACGGACTAAGAATACGGCATAAAGTCTCGAATAATCTTCTGTTTTCTTAATGGAAATTTATAAATTTAGGTGATTCACATGGATAATGAATATGCATGCATAGGGCTAGAGAACAATTGCTTCATGATTCTTACAACTTCTTAATTTATCCAAGTAATCACAACAATACCAATCAGTTCTTCGACATGTAAAAGCCTAGAAAAGGAAGAATTCAAGAATGGAAGAACATATACAATACCTCAAACTCTGGTACATGATGAATCAAAGTCATCAGGAGCGACACGCGCAATCCAATTGTTCAATGTCCGCTTGACATCAGTGTGGTTAACATAAGCCAACTCATACATACTACACAAGTTCACCACCAAGCTCTCGTTCAAAGCTGCGGTTGGTACTCTCTCCAATGCACTTTCCATCACTTTAATCGCATCAGATAGATCTCTCAAGTACATCAAACAAAGAGCCTTATTGTTGACAGCGATAATATCAGAGTTATCTCTTTCAATGCATGCTTCATACTCTCTCACAGCAGAAACATAGTCCTTTGCCACAACATGAACCAAAGCCTTATTCCTACCCACAAGATTCTTGAATTGTGTTTCATTCAATAACCCATTGTTCTTTCCTTCATTCAACATCTTCTCGACTCGATCAAACGTTGTTTTTGCTCCTTCTATATCACCAAACTGCATTTGAACAGACCCTAGTTTCGAAATCAAAACCGGGTCTAACGGATCACGGTTTATCAATTCCTTGATCAAATCAAAAGATACCCCAAATTCCTTGTGACCTAAATGAAACCCTAACAAGCAATTCATCACAAAAATCTCTCTTTTCTTCCACAATTCCACAGAATCATCTAAATTCTGAGACTCTTTCTCTCTGATTCTATCTCGAACAAAGTCCAGCAAAACGTATAACCGATCTAACCCTTCCTGGCGATTACCAAGCTTAGTGGGGATCAAAGCGTAGAGCCATCGTAGAGAGAAAGGAACCATGGATCCTTTCCGATTTGGGTAGATCTCAGGGAACGATTCGTACCTATAATGTGTCCCATCGAAATCGTGCAAGGAATTAAGTTCATGAGCAGCTTCATCGGAGCGACGAAGCTTGGCGAGAGCCATAACTTGGTAAGTCAGATAAGTGAGATGCTCGTGAGGCTTGTTGAGGAGAAATAGAGCTTTGGCTTGAGCTATCTTCTCGAGGATCGCTTGCCATGAGCCACGCGTTGAAAGCTCGTGAAGCGAGCCGAGATCGTGGGTTAATTCGTCGAGCGAATTGAATCGTT
>VBRH01000827.1:9997-21322 GCA_014578085.1 Cardamine resedifolia | reverse complement strand
TGCTGGTCCTCTGGATCGAATCTTCACTACTACTGCGTGTTTATTTGCGTTTAAAATAAAACCTTTACCGCACGCTTTCAGCAAACATCATGTTCTCTGAGGTTTGTAGCGCTGTTATTCAGAACAAAATACCAGAGAAGCTTAAGGATCGAGGAAGCTTTGTCTTAAATTGCTCTATCTTCAGAGACAGGTTCAAGAGTTCGCTATGTGATCTGGGTTCGAGTGTGAGTCTGATGCCATACTCAGTTGATGTAGAACTTGGAATGACTGATTTCAGTTGATAGGAGTATCAGGATTCCTAAGGGTCTTTTAGAAGATGTGCCAGTGCGAATTGGCGATTACATGATCCCCACAGACTTCATGGTTCTGCGATATACTGATGAGCCTAAAGATCCTCTTATCCTAGGAAGACCTTTCTTAGCCACAACTGGTGCACTTATTGATGTGAGGAATGTCAAGATAGCTCTGAATGTGGGTGATCTAGTGATGAGTTTTGATATGGACAAGTGGATAAAGCAACCCACCATAGATGGACATACATTCTACGTGGATACTCTTAGCAATCTTGCCGAGGAATATCTTTCATGAGATGCATCCTACAGACCCTCTAGAGAGAGCTTTGATTGGTTACACGTAAGAGATGGAGATCTGGATGACATTACTGCTGGGTATGTCAAGATGATGGATGCTAGTGAGAGCTCTTTGGTACTTCGCAGAAAGCCGCAAAAGTGAGTGACAAGAGCGACAAAAGAGCTCCAAAAATTGAGCTGAAACAGCTCTTTGGCGGGCTAAGGTATGCATTTCTTGGACCTAACTCTACTTATCCTATCATTGTTAGTGCTTCCTTGAACAACGCAGAGCTCACTTTACTGCTAAGCAAACTGCGCAAGTATCACAAAGTTCTTGGTTATTCTCTTGATGACATTTCAGGTATCTCTCCGAACTTGTGCATGGATAGAATCCATCTCGAGGATGAGGTGAAGTCATTAGTTGAGCATAAGAGGAGGCTAAACCCAAATCTGAAAGACGTTGTTAAGATGGATATTCTAAAGCTTCTGGATGCTGCAATCATCTATCTTATCTAAGACAGCGATTAGGCCAGTCCGGTACATGTGGTTCCTAAGAAGGGAGGAGTCACAGTGGTTAAGAATGAGAGGAATGAGCTGATTCCTACACGGATTATGACTGTACACAGGATGTGTATTGACTACATGAAGTTGAATGCTGCAACACGGAAATATCACTTCCCGTTGCCATTCATTGATCAGATGCTAGAGAGGTTAGCTAACCACCCCTACTACTAATTCCTAGATGGATACTCAGGTTTCTTTCAGATTCCTATCCATCCCAAAGATCAGAAGAATACCACTTTTACGTGTCCCTATGTACGTTTGCATATGGCAGAATGCCATTTGGACTTTGTAATGCTCCTGCGACATTCCAGAGATGTATGATGTCCATATTCACAGACATGATTAAAGACTACATGGAGGTATTTATGGATGACTTTTCAGTTTATGGATCATCTTATCATGACTGTTTGGACAACCTGTGCAAGGTGCTTGCTAGATGTGAAGAGAAGCACTTGGTTTTGAATTGGGAGAAGTGCCATTTTATGGTCATAGATGGTATTTTTCTTGGGCATAGAGTTTCACAGGACAATATCGAGGTTGACCGGGCAAAGATTGAGGTTATGAAAAATTTGCAGGTGCCAGATTCTGTTGAGGCGGTGAGGAGCTTTCTAGGACACGTTGGTTTCTACAGGAGGTTCATCAAGGATTTTAGAAAGATTGCTTCACTGCTGACCGCTTTGCTGTGTAAGGATGTGAAGTTTGAGTTCCCTGCTGAATGCCAATAAGCTTTTGAACAGATCAAGCAAGCGTTGGTGAACGCTCCAATTGTGCAATCATATACTGGGAGTTGCCTTTCGAGGTAATGTGTGATTCCAGCAATTTTACAGTTGGAGCTGTTCTGGGGCAAAAGAAGGATTAGAAACTTCATGCGATCTACTATGCTAGTAGGACACTAGATGACGTGCTGCGGAATTATGCGACTACCGAGAAGGAGTTATTGGCGGTAGTGTTCGCATTTGAGAAGTTTCGTCGGTACTTGGTTGGTTCTAAGGTGATAGTACACACAGATCATTCAGCTCTGAAGTACTTGATGCAGAAAAAGGATGCAAAACAAAGGCTACTAAGGTGGATTCTACTACTGCAAGAGTTTGATATTGAGGTACGGGACAATAAAGTGATTGAGAATGGAGTTGCTGATAATCTTTCAAGGATCAAAGTTGAAAAGGATGTCCCGATTGATGATTTCCTGCCAGAGGAGAATGTCTATAAAGTTGAGATGCAGAATTGTCGATTTACAGTAGTAGCATCGATCGATACAGGACTAGTTTTGATCGACACGACTGAATTGATGTGAGGGAGTTGTTTCGAGTCGGCCGTATCGATCGACAGCAAGAGCTACACGAACCCAGAACCTTGAACGGTTCAGATTTGCGACTACAACAAGGATGTATGCACTGTAACTACTCCCGATCGAACGTGGTATGCTGATATTGTTAACTACCTTGCTGCAGATTTTGAGTCAGAGGTTTTCACCGGATTTGCCAAGAAGTGTTTTCTGAGAGAGCTCAGATGGTTATACTAGGATAAACCTTACTTATATAAGCATTATGCAGATGACATCTACAGAAGATGCATTGCTGAGACTGAGGTTCCAGATGTATTGTGACACTGTCATGATTCTGAATATGCTGGACATTTTGTCACCTTCACAACAGTATCTAAGGTTCTTCAAGCATGCTTTTGGTGGCTTACTATGTTTAGGGATGTTCAGGGATGCTCATGCATTTATAGCTAAGTGTGATGCTTGTCAGCAAAGGGGAAAGATCAGCAAGAGGCATGAGATGCCACAAAACTTCATCTTGGAGGTTGATGTGTTTGATTGATGGGGCATTGACTGTATGGGAATCAGTACATCTGGGTTCTTGTGGAATATGTGTCTAATTGGGTAGAAGCCATTGCCAGTCCGACCAACGATGCCTTTGTGGTTCTTAAGCTATTTAAGACCATTATTTTCCCTCATTTTGGAGTGCTTCCGATTCGGATAAGTGATGGTGGTACTCACTTTATCAAAAAGGTTTTTGAGAAACTACTAAAGAAGCATGGTGTTAATCATCGTGTGGCTACTCCATACCACCCTCAAACAAGTGGACAAGTCGAGGTGTCAAACAAGCAAATCAAGGAGATCCTAGAGAAGACTGTCAGCACGACTAGAAAGGATTGGTCCGCCAAGTTGGATGATGCGCTATGGTCCTACCGGACCTTGTTTACAATTTTTTCCTGGAAAAAAGCGATCTCGTTGGTCAAGTCCTTTCACCATCAAGAAAGTCCCACCATATGGTGTTGTCGTCCTGCTGAATGTTGAAGGCAATGTGTTCATGGTGAATGGAAAAAGGGTGAAACATTACTGGGCGAAAGCCGAAACCCCATCAAGACACATGGTATCTCTAACTGATGCACCCGCTGCCTGACAACAGTTCAGTCAAGCTAATGACGTTACACAAGCGCTGAGTGGGAGGCAACCCAATGGTAAGTCTGTATATACGCACTTTCTGAGTCTTGTTTTGGTTTTATCGTTGTAGTTAGTGTCATGAAAAGCAGGAACCGGGAAATTTTTGTCGACCATAATCTTAAATAGGCTCCTCGCGCCTAGTTTCATGTGTGAAATATTTGATAGCTGCTTATATGCCCAATCCGACAAGCAGCGTTGTCGATCGATACGCCAATGCATATCAGTCGACGCACGCACAAAAACGTTTGAAAAAATGCGCTTGTGTCGATCTACACACCTTTGGTGACGAACGACACACGGACAAACACGCGAGGTAAATACGCTAGTGTCGATCAACACCACTCTTGGTGTCGGTTGACACGGACCCCCATGAGGTAAGTGCCTTTAAATTTCCTTATTCTTCTTTTTCTTCTTCCTCATTATCCACTTCGAGACAAAACCGAAAAATTCTCCAAAGTTTCGCCAATCCCTTGATTTTTACGAATTTGGGCAATTCAAAAGCATAAACTCATTGAATTGTTGTGCTTAATCCATATTTAGCATCCATTCAATCCAATTTTGAGGTATGTTCTTCAAATCTCCCAATTTTCGTCTTGAACCCTAAGAGTTAGATCTTCGAATTCACCCTCTTTTAGCTTGTATTATTAGCTAAATCACACATTTTTCGGTTGTTAGAGAAAGAATATGACTTGGGTATGTGATATCTTAGACTATTTTACAAGTTTTTTGAAAATTTTAGTTTGATGAGGGATTTTGCTTAAAATCTAGTCTAAGAAACGAAATTGGGAAGTAAATACAATGCATTGATGTTCATTTGGTGTTGTGGAATGCTATTGGTGATAATTATTACCAAATTTTGATAATTTGTGAATTTCAAAATTTGAACCTAATTTTGCGGCATTGGTTGCTTGTTATGTTTTTGTTGCAGATGCCTACCAAAAGATCCTGCACACAACAAGGCGGAGCATCGACCTCGAGACCACCAAGACCGTCACCTTCCCCACCTTACTCGCCCTATTCTTCACCTCCTTGTCCACCAAACATTGAACCTTACTTGCAAATTAAGCGTCTGTGGCCTAAGGCTGAGCACTTGAAGATTAGGCTGCGGGTCAACTGGGAGCATGATCCGAAGACAGAAACTGAGAAACCGGCGTGTATAAACAAACCAATTTCTGAGGATTGGGACGAGTACGACATCCTCTTCTACAATGTGTGGTTGTCTGTCGACATCAAGCCCACTCGGTTTGTTGACCACACGACCATCAAGGCGATGGGTATCAAAGATGATGTGCTACGGGTTTTAGGAAGAATTGGTTTATGCACGATGCCTACGAAGCAATATCATCTCTATCCGGATTTGGTGCGACAGTTTCTGGCCACTTGCCGAGTCTACTACACAAATGAGCATGAGAAGGTGGCACAAGAAGGGATCCTGACCTACATGTGCAGAGAAGTGAGGTATCGTATCACCATTACCGATTTCTGTGGGTTGTATGGGTCCAAGAAGACAGCTCTTTGAGCTGTTCTCACCTTAGAGTGGCACAACATCCAGACCTTTTGGTCTTACTTTGGTAATGGGATGTACGAGTCAAAGGATAGCAAGCAAACAGAGGTTAGACATCCGGTCCTGAGGTATGTCTTGCATGTTTTAGGAAACACAATCATCTGCAAGGCAGTCCGAGTAAGATGTGGAAGACTGAGCTTATTTTACTCTATAACGGGATTGGACACATCTATCCCGAGGCCGCTGAAGACGAATGCATTTGCGAGAAAGACGGTTGAGGGAGTTGGGAGTCTCTTGACTCCGATTTTAAGGCATTTCGAACTTATCATGGACGCCAACTCCATCAACACCGATCGTTTGCTCATGGACCAAGATAATCAAAAGAGTGCTACATGGATGAAACTCGGTCTTAAATAGGTTTTAATTGATGTAGAGGATCTTGACCAGAGCATCAAGCTCCCACTGCCGGAGGACACTGCTATAACGGATTATGTGTCCTGCTTGAGTTTAACGCCTGATCCTAGACTCATGCGCTCAGTCCCGAGGCGCAAGCTCCGTAAAGGAGCTTCTTTTAGCGCTGCACTTTCTGCTGTAGAGGATGAGATGGTTGATGACCTAGCTGGAGGTCCACTTCCCAATTTGGAGTTTCCCGAGCCACCTGCAGACTATGAGACTGATGGCCCAGCGTTGCAGAGGTACATGATCAGTACCATGAGACACTTGTGGCAGCTTTTAGCTGCTAGTGTTACATGTCGCCGTCCTGCTTCACAGACTCGCAGGCGTCGTCGTTCACCCACACCCGACCCTCCCACTGTTGCTGTTGCGTATGCAGATGCAGAGGATGCCACTGATGAGGATGATTAGTTTTTCTTCGTCGCAATTTTTGGTTATTTTCATTTATTTTCTTCATTTATTTTTCTTTTATCTTGAGTCATTTTTATGTTTTTATTGAGTCTTATGTCAGTCCTGGAACATGAAAACTTGATATTATGCTATGAGTTGTTGCTTATGATCTGCTCTTGAGTGTTTTCCATTAGCTAACATGTTGCGGTTTGTGAGAGAAACAACTTAACCTGTCTGCGAAAATCCGTTATACTGAACACCGTGTGTGTCGATCGACACTCTTGAGTGTATCGGTCAACACAACCACTCTTAATGAAAGTACTTATTATATCAATTTTTGGTTGGCTAAGATATGAAAGTACTTATTAAAGTCATTCGGGAATTTTGAGTAACGCCTTTCGGGTGGTGAAATTCCTAGTAATCTAAATCAACTTGATCAAGGCTAATCTAGCATTAAGAACACTTAACAAGTAAGGAAAGCAAATAATCTAGCAATTAGAACATCATGAACATCCTAGAATCACCCTAATCTACTTCACCCAAGAACTTTAATGGATCTACTCACATACAAATAAATAAAACAAACCATACAAATGAAAGACATAAGAACAATATAAACAAAAGTGGAAAAAGATTAGAGAAAACTTCACTAGATGTGGTTAAATCTTGGAATTAAAATGATGAACAATAGGGAGAACTAGAGAGAGTTTTGACTGAGTTTAGAGAGAGATTTTCACGGCTAAAATGAGATTAATTATTGCCTAAACAATGGCTGAGAATGAAAGTTAAAAAGAAAAATCGGATTTGGGTGCATGTAAATTTTTGTGGGACATGGGCGGCTGAGGATCAGATCGATCAATCTGGTCTTGGAATGATCGATCTGGTCCTGGATTGATCGATCTGGTATGTTCTGGTCAATCTGGCTATTCACGGCAATTTGGATCGATCGATCGATCTGGACTGAAGTCTACAACAGCTTCAACTTTAGCTTCTTGCCAGATTGACCTGACTTCAGTAAAACGATCATAACCTTTGATGGCACCATTGGATTGACTTCACACCACTTCCAAATGAAAGCGAACTCAATTTCCTATGACTTTCATGAGTGTGTGGAAGCTGAATCGCAATGTAAGGTCTTCATATGAGTCGATATTTCAAATACTTTGGATTGGCTCCAAAACATAATTTCTCTTATTTTCTTCCAAATGATCCCTCATCCAAGCTCGAAGTCTCCAAGTCTTCCATTCACCTAAAAAGACTCCAAACATATGTAAAATGCTATATATACAACATAAGACTCTAAAATGCAAGTTTAAACAAAATGAGACTCAAATGTACGAAAAGCTCCCAAAACTATACAAAGTGTGATTAAACATCTATGAAACTAAACCTTAAAAACATGCAAAATATGGTGTTATCAACTCCCCCGGACTTTCCTTTTGCTTGTCCGCAAGCAAACAAGAGAAGAAAAACCAAAAGAGAGGTTTGAAAGTAGGGACTTTAAAGCAAAAGATCTTAGTAAGCATTTTGATATGATCATCTTGAGAAATACTAGCATGTCGCAAAAACGAACATTTAATACACTATAACTCATACAAGGCTTATTGCAACTCCTAATCTTTTCTCTTAACAACAATGTATTTTGCCTACAAGTTCTCTTCGCAACCAACCCTGAAATTCATTTGATCTTTCTTAAGGTACGGTCTCACAAATGGGCAAGTGATCAAATTCAATCGGCTTGAAAGAAAAGTTTTTAATCACTAGTAAATATGAGTGCAAGGAGGTTCATTCTCTTTTTAGGTGACTCACTCTCAAGAAAATGAAATGCTATATGTTATGCAAAAGCAAGGAAGACTAGAAACAATTTATGCATACAAAGTTTAGCTCACATTGTTATACCTTCCTAGGAAAACATTCTACCCGAATGGTATTTCATTTTCTCTTCTTATTATTTCATTGAAACTCATTAAACCTCCAAATCCATTTTAGCTAAATCAATCTCCATTTTCTCTTTCCAAAACACCAAACTTCTAGAGAACATTTTCATTTTCACTTGACCCTAAACTTTTTATTATATCTTTTTTTTTTTCAAACATGGAGATTGTTTATCTTCTCTTTCTAGGGTCTTTCTTTTAAGTTCTTCTCTAGAATTTACTTTTTCAACCAAGGATTCTTTGTCTACCATTTTTCATCTCATTTTACATGAGCTCATGTTTCCCAAACCAACTATCATTTACCCCATTGATCCTCATCCTAATTGATACGTCCCCATAAATGAGAGAAGGTCAGATCTGGGATTGGTGAGGAAGAACCAAAAGTTTGAATCGATTGGATCTTCCTTTGTGCGTTAAACGTAATGGCGGAACGATATCTTCGATGATGAATGAAGAACCGAACCAAAGAGAAAGAGATGTGATGGAATGAAGTATCAAGATTCTGGGTTTATGGAAGAAACTCAGATAGATACAACTCTAAGTCCAAGCCCAGCTCAAGAACAAAAGGAGGAGGAAGCACAAGAGCACGACTCGATTATGGTTTCCGGAAGTGAGAAGTTTTAGACTGATTTTTTATCTTAAAACGTCTGCCCTCGTACAATGAATGAGGAGGGCTTTAAATAGGCAAGGAGCTGATACAACTTGTAACCTAGCAGCCCCACAAATTAAGGAGCCGCTTGGCACAAAGCAAAACAAGTTTTGGAATTTAAGGAGGACAAGTTTCGGACATTAAGGAGAAAACAAGGAAACATTAAAAACACTTATTTAAACTAAAAAGGTGTTTCTTCTAGAAGATATGATCAAGGGTTAGAGATTTAAATGATTTATTACCGAAGTAACAAGCCAAGTAAATTACCTAGGCCCTTAATGCGTCAAGATAACATGACCTCGTTAAAAACCCTTCTATGAAAACCTCATGGGATAAAACCGAGAGCGGGAAAAGAGTGTGCGTCTCTTGACGACTTGATAGTGTCTTCATTCATAGGAAATGATGAAGACACTCTTGACTTGGCACCAAAGGTTGGAACAAGTCGGAGAGTCATTGGCGGTTTACACGGAACGATGATTGGTTCGGTAAACGGGGAAGACGTCGGGTGGCTCGATGGATGTGCGGTGAGTGGATAGGAGTTCTTGGACCAAGGTGTTGTATCCCTTCCATAGTGCTCTGGATTGCTTGTTGGAGAGCTTCCCGGGTGCAAAGGTTGGAATCGTAAGGGCCAAAGGCGCGGTTGACTCCTCGGAAGCGCTTGCATTATCTTCTCTAGACGATGCTATCCTTGGGTCCGTATCATCCCCTCCCGCTTGTGAAGGTTTTGACCTCAAAACTGAGTCTTCACCTACATCCAAAGGTAACAAATCACCTACTCACCGGGTAACGCGATCTTGTAGGCGTTGTCATTGATCATTTCGGTGACTTGGAAGGGACCGTCGCCTCTTGGAGACAATTTATCTTTCCGGTTCTTGGGGAATCTCTCAGGTCTGAAGTGCAGCCAAACCCAATCACCGGGTTGAAAGACCATGGGCCTTCGGTGCTTGTTCGCCGTTTTGGTATATTGTACGGGTCCGTCTTTCAATATTGGCGCGGACCGTCTCATGTAGCTTTTTAACAAAACCCGCCTTTTCTTCTCCTTGTAAGCTGTCTTCTTGCCCTGGAGGTAGGGGTAGTAGGTCTAGGGGTGTCAAGGGATTGAGCACATAGACCACTTGTAAAGGGGATGCCTTGCTCGCCGAGTGAGACGCGTGGTTGTAGGTGAACTCAATGTAAGGAAGGCACTTGAGCCAAGTAGCGGCATTATTCCCGAGTGTAACCCTTAGGAGGGAGCCTAAGGTGCGGTTCACCACTTCCGTTTGTCCGTCGGTCTGAGGGTGACATGACGTAGAGTAGAGAAGCTTGGTGCCTAGGCGTTTCCAAAGAACCTTCCAAAAATGGCCGAGGAAACGGGGGTCTCGGTCAGATATTATGCTTCGCAGAAGGCCGTGGAGTCTCACAATCTCTTTGAAGAAGAGATCCGCGGTTTGGGAGGCGTCATGATGTTTCGTGCATGGTATAAAATGGGCCATCTTCGAGAACCGATCTACCACAACCATCAACGAGTCTTTCCATTCAAGGGTCTGTAATCCGACGACGAAATCCATGGAGAGATCGACCCATGGGACGGTCGGGATAGGGAGTGGCATGTAAAGGTCGTAGGGTTGGGGCCGTGACTTGGCCCTCTTGCATGTGAGGCATTGCACACAAAACCTTGTAACCATCTTCTTCATCTTCGGCCAGTAGAAATGTCCACGGAGGATGGCTAATGGCAAAATATCCCATCAATCCTCCTTAGTGAGCCTCTTGCATCAATAAGTCCCGAAAGGAACTTTGGGGGATACAAAGCCGGCGTTCCTTGAAAAGGAACCCCTCGTGAAGGTAGAACTTGTGGAATGCGCCCTTGCCGTGCTCTTGGTAAGCTACTCCAAGCCCCGGGTCGTCTTGGTAAAGTGCTTTGAGGCCCTCAAATCATAATACCTTGGCCTCCATTGTGCTAATGAGGGCATACCTTTGGGATAAGGCGTCGGCCACCACAGTATCCTTGCCCTTCTTGTATTTGATGATGTACGGGAAGGTTTCTATGAATTCCAACCATTTGGCGTGCCTCTTCTTCAAGTTGGTTTGGCCCCGGAGATGCTTGAGTGTTTCGTGATCGGTGTGGATCACATACTCCTTGGCGAGGAGATAATGCTGCCAAGTCTCCATGGCTCTAACAAGGGCGTAGAGTTCCTTGTCATAGGTCGGATAGTTAAGGGCTGCACCACTTAACTTCTCACTAAAATACGCCACTGGTCTTCCACCTTGGGTAAGGACGGCGCCTATGCCCAATTCCGAAGCGTCACACTCAACCTCGAAAGTCTTAAAGAAATCCGGCAAGATGAGAAGAGGGGCATTGGTGAGCCGGCGCTTTAGTTCCTCAAATGGCTTATCTTGAGCTTTACCCCAATGGAAACATTCATGCTTCTTGATAATCGCGGTGAGTGGTGTGGCTATCGTGCTAAAATCTCGCACAAATCTTCGGTAGAAGCTAGCTAGCCCATGGAAGCTCCTCACTTGGCTAATTGTGGTCGGAGTCGGCCATTCCTCTATGGCTCGAATCTTTTCCGTGTCCACCTTTAGTCCTTGTGCACTCACTACAAAGCCTAAGAAAATAAGCTCGTTAGCACCAAAGACACACTTCGAAAGGTTAGCGTAAAGGCATTCCTCCCGAAGCGTTGTAAGGACCATTTCAAGGTGGCCTAAATGTTCATGTAAGCTACAGCTATAGATAAGAATGTCGTCAAAATAGATAACAACAAACTTGTTGATGAACGGCCGGAGGACATGGTTCATGAGGCGCATGAATGTGGAGGGTGCGTTGAAAAGACCAA
>VBRH01000826.1:11374-23775 GCA_014578085.1 Cardamine resedifolia | reverse complement strand
ATTTTCATATCAATAACAATATTTTGTGCAATTCTAAATTATCAGATGGATCCTACATATCTAATACTGAAATATCAAAATCCAAAAACTGATCTGAATCAGAATCCGAATGGTACTGAAATGGCCAAACTATAAAATTTAATTAACTAGTTAATAACAATTAAATTATATTAGTAAATAAAAAATATATATTTTTAATGTTTGGTGTAGTGAATAGTGTTACACCAAATTTGGTGCAACACTATTCACAAAACACAAAAAAATAAAAATTGGTGCAAGATTTGGTATATGATTGAAAAAGAATCAACACCAAATTTGGTGTTTTGGTGTATGGTTGTAGATGACCTTAAAGTCTCTTATTTGAGAGACCCATCTCACTCTCTCTCTTCTTTTTGTAAGATTTTTCTTATTTTTAATTTTAGAGACTCATGTGAGAGACCTTTGATGGAGATAGGGCTCGACAAAATATTCGGATCCAAAATCCAAACCCGAACCCGATCCAAAAAACCCGAACCGAACCCAACCCGAACCGATAATCGAATGGGTATCCGAAGATTATAATTACAAATCTAAAGATATCAATGGGTAATCCAATTATCTAAAATTATAATTACAAATCCAAAGATATCAATTATTTCAAGACCAAAATAATCAAAATATATAAAATAACTAAAATATATGAAAATTTGTAGTTATATTTGTATAAATTTAACCAAATTTTATTTAAATTTCATATTTTTTTTTTTGCTCAATATTTCGGATATACAAACCTAATCCGAACTCGAATGGATTTGAACCAAACTCGTTCCGAAGTTATGAAATACCCGAACGGGTCTTATATCCCTAAACCCGAATACCCAAAAACTCAAAATATCCGATCCGACCCCGAATGGATACCCGAATGCCCACCCCTAGATGGAGATGATCTTAAAACACCAACTTTTGTTGCATGTTTGGAAGGAGGGGAATATTTTTGGATTTTGTTTAGAAATTTTTTAAGAAAACTACTAAAATAAAGATTTCCAATTATTTAGAGAAACCTTTTTTCTATAATCTTGATTTGATAACTAAATAATTTTTTAATAAATCAAAAACCAAAAACCAAAACTTTTCTCAAAACTGCCCATGGTCATAATTAAAGGTCACGGTTTTGTAGGAATGGGTTTCCTTTTACTATAAGTTTTTTTCCTTATAAAGGATTTCCTATTAGTTTTTTTACTTTTTTATATAAAATAGAAAACCTAATAGGAAAAGGAAAACCATTTTTTGTATATAAGACCGTGCAAAACGTGAATGCTTATAGCCCTAATTTTTTTATTACTTCAACAGAGATCGACGAGTGATGTTCCATCTTCCATGGGATTTGGTAGAGGAGATCCTCTCTAGAGTTTCGCCAATATCTCTTAAACGGTTACAATTTACTTGCAAGAGAGGGAATGCTTTATGCAACGATTTCATCAAGAAGCACTTGGATAAAATAGCAAAGGAAAACTCGTTTCTGATGTTGAATAATTTTAGGGTTTATTCGTTGAGTGTCAATCTCAACGAAATTCACAAGCCATCGATAGTGTTTACTTCTAAACTTAGCAGAAGCCTAAATGAGTCAGAACAAGTCGATATAACTGAAGTCTTTCACTGTAATGGCTTGTTGTTATGTTATACGAAAGAGGAAATTAAGACTAAACTCATGGTTGTGAATCCGTGCACTGGTCAAACCATATGGATCGAACCAAGAAGTTTTTACTACGATAGGTATGCTTTAGGTTACGAAAACAACAACAACAACAGCTACAAAATCTTAAGGTTCCCTTATGATTGCAACCAGCAGTTGGAAATATTTGAGCTAAAGTCTAAATCATGGAGGGTTCTTGGTAACATCCTTACCAAAGAGGATCTAAAGACTTGTGATGGAGGCGTGTCTTTGAAGGGAAATACTTATTGGAAATCATATTTCTCGGACAAATACGATATATTGAGTTTTGATTTCACAACAGAGAGTTTTAGACGTCTTTGTCTTCCGTTTCAGAAGCGTGGTTTCAATACTATAGATCTATCAGTTGTCAGAGAAGAGAAACTTACGTTGTTACATAGGAAATTTGATACGCAGCAGATGGAGATATGGGTTAGTAATAAGATTGATGATAGGGAAACTGTGTTTTCGTGGAGCAATTTCTTTACGTTTGGTTTAGGCCTTCAGTTTAATTATCGCTTACTGGGTCCTGTGAGTTTCTTAATCGATGAAGAGAAGAGAGTGGTTGTGTCCTGTGGAAAAAGCGTAGAAGACAAGAAGAACATGATACACATTGTTGCAGAGCATGGTTGCAGAAAATATGATTATTATACAGACCAATCAAATCATTCTTGCTCGTTTCTCTTTAGTTATGTTCCAAGTTTAGTTAGTTTAAATCCTCCAGTGTAATTTTTTTTTTTCTTTTATTCATTGAAGTTTAATGCTTCCTAAGTTCCTATTGTGGTGCGGTTATGTGCAAGACAATATCATTACATGAATATTGACGGTTTAATTTCTATTGTGTTTTTGGTTTCATACTCCCTTTGTGTTCTTCTTTTATCCTTTTGTCAAGGTGTTTTAGTCATGTTTTTTAAGTTGTATATCGCTGAAATTGAAGGCGTGGAGTGTCGAAGAAACTATTCATGGTATGAATCTGTTGCTGCAAGTCCATCTAGAGGTCGAGGATAAACTTAAAAATCCGAGAAAACAGTACCTCGCCACCATGGTTGCAGTTACGCCACGATAATTAGGTTTCTAGTTTTGAAATCTTGAGGGAGGGAGAAGAGAAAGCTCATGACCAGTCTTCAAGAAAACGGTCTAGGCATCACATCCTTGTCTTAATCATCTTGCAAGTCTAGTTCCTTTTTTTAACTTGTCTTCTAAAACTGAAGTTCCCCGCCGAGGCTTGTAATATCTATTTTGCCCGTACCAGTTTTTGATCCATTTTCACGTATGTTAACGAAACATCCATTTTCACGTATGTAAAACCACAATTTCAACAAGAACAAATTCAAATTGATGTTAACGAAAACAACAATTCGATTCCTCACCCCAGCAGTTCCAATTACAAATGAGAAACTACAAGAAAGGATGAAGTAAATCCAGAATTCGTATTACAGAGAATAACACGAAATGAAGAAGATGAAGATACAAGAAAATCGTCAAATTGATCTGAAGAATTCTCTCCAATCTACAACAGCTTGCTTTATACGCTGTAACAAAATCTTCTCCTCCATTTTTAATCCCGAGCGTACACGTGCTCCTTTTTCCTCTTTGATCCCAGTTACTTAAAACCATCTTCCTGATACATAGTCTTCTACTTTTGTCATTGACTCCAAACCTTCTACTTCACACAGACACTTTCACCTGCTTCATTCTTCCTACAACACAAAAATGTGGTGACCTGTGTTTCGGGTTTGATCCTTATTTGGTACCGTTGATCATTCTTTAAATTGAATTATCTAAAGTCTAACTCCGTTGTTGCTGCTAGTTTGATCGATGATAGTATTGTTGGTACCGGGTTTAGCACACTTACCATAAACTCAACCTAAATCAATAATCAACTCGTTTCAAAACCCAATTAACTTGGCCCATGTAAATCGACGACCGACTTAATAAAGTCCTATTCAAAAAGGAAAAAGAAGACCTAAACCTCCTAAAATCACTATAAAAAAAATCCAGGAATTAAGAGGCATATTGATATTCAGATCTACTCCCACAAATCTTTACAGGAGCCTCGAAAACCCTAATTCTTCTAAATCGACTCATTTTATAACATGAACAACGAATGGCTTGATCAATTTTCAAGGGTATGTAGGCAGTCTTTCTCAAGAATTTCTGTGGTTCAACATATATGATATACTTTCCTCTCTTTTTTTTCAAACAAAAATTAAACAAGAATATTAAAATTTCCGTAAAAAAATAAAAATAGAAAACCAAAGAAGAAAAGGAAAAACACCTAATAATAATGTTATATAAGACAGGGCAAACGTGTAAAGCTTATAACCCTATTTTTTCTGATTTCTTCCAGATCAAGGATTAATCAAGAGAAACGATGGAGAGGTTCGATCTACCATGGGATTTGGTAGAAGAAATACTCTCAAGAGTTCCGATGGTATCTCTGGGAAGATTACAATTTACTTGCAAACGATGGAATGCTTTATGCCAAGATCCAAAATTTATCAAGAAGCACTCGGCTAAAGCAGCAAACCAGAATTTGGTTCACATGTTGAGTAATTCTAGGGTTTATTCACTTAGTATCAATCTCAACGAAATTCACAAAAACGATCCATCTATAGAGTTTACTTCTAAATTTAGCAAAAGCCTAAATGAGTCAGAACAAGTCGAAATAACTCAAGTCTGCCACTGCAACGGCTTATTGTTATGTTCCACGAAAGAGGCCAACGAGACTAAACTCGTGGTTGTGAATCTGTGCACTGGTCAAACCAGATGGATCGATGCAATAAGTGTTTACCATATGTACGATATGTATGCTCTAGGTTACGAAAACAACAACAACAACAAATCGTACGATAGCTACAAAATCTTGAGGATTCCTAATGATCGTTGCAAAAAGTTGGAAATCTTTGAGCTAAAGTCTAATTCATGGAGGGTTCTAGCAAAAACCCGACCCATCATGAATCTACGCATTAATGGAAGAGGTGTGTCTTTGAAGGGAAATACTTACTGGCTTTCTGATTTTATTTCCAATATATTGAGTTTTGATTTCACAACGGAAAGATTTAGACGTCATTGTCTTCCGTTTCAGTTTTGCAACATTTCTCTATCAGGTGTTAGAGAAGAGCAACTTTCTTTGTTGTATAGGAACTTTAAAATGCGACAGATGGAGATATGGGTGAGTAATAAGATTGATGATATTGAAACTGTGTTTTCGTGGAGCAATTCCTTTACATTCGAATTATGCAGACAGTTTGATCATCTTTCTCTGAGTTCTGTGAGTTTCTTAATCGATGAAGAAAAGAAAGTGGTTGTCTTGTGGTAGAATGAACAAGAAGAAGATGATATACATTGTTGGAGAGTATTGTGGTTGCAGAAAATTTGATTATGATACAAACCAATCAAATCTTTGTCCGCCGTTTCTCTTTAGTTATGTTCCAAGTTTAGTTAGTTTAAATCCTCCAATGTAATTTTTTGTTTCTCATCTTTCTATAAATGTTTTGTTGCCTATATTTTCGTACGTTTGTAACTTCCTATCAAGATGTACGGATCAATTTTTTAAAAATCTATGAACATGTGAAATCGTGTCTCTTTTAGTAATATCTATATGCATGCAGCTTCTCTTATTTTCTTGCAGAAACCACTTTATGAAGAAGAAGCACCACTAAAGTAAAACTTCAAATCTTACATTGTTCAAGTTTCTATTAGTCCATGATTTCTTTTAAAAAATTGTATTGCTAAGAATGTCTACGATGTTGTGTCCTAAATTAAAGGCTTTTAAACTGAGCAATAATTTGTTCGTAATCACTGAAATTCAATTATCGACCACGTGAAGAAAACTTATGTGCTGACCAATTAGCTAGGAAAAATTTATTATCCAGTGAATACTGGAACTCTTGTCCATTTTTTTTAGCTGCATATGTAAACCGTGATTATGTTTTTGATCATTAATAAAACAATTTAAAAAAAAAAAATTATTCGTAATCAAGAAGCTTAGGATGAATATGTTTCAGTGATCTTCTGTCTTCTTCACTCTAAACACATTGTAGACTATATGCAATGGTAACAATATGATGACGATGATGATAATTTTCTCCTTCCATGAATTATTTTTCACTTCTTATAATAACCTCAAACTCTCCATGTCCCTATACCCTCATCATGATAGTGATGATGATGATATCTCTTCCCACTTGAGTCAGAATTTTCAAACGATTATATCAACGTACATATTTTTTAACGAATTTTCGACGGTTATTCAAAAATCCGTAAAAAACGGATTATCAACAAAATAGTTATGTTGAAAATCCATTGGAAAATATGTACGTTAATATAATCGTTTTATTGTCTTTTGAATTTTGAATATTCTGACATAAAATTCACTACAAGAAAAGTTATCAGAAAACTGACAAAATTTCCGACGAGATCTTAATCTGATGGAGTATCGACAAAATAGTTTCGTCGATAATCTATCAAATAAGTTTCGACGGACTTTTGACTATCCGTTGATATAGCTGTTTGAGTTTTTAGAATTCCAACAAAACTATTTTTTTCAGAAATCTGCCTGATTATCATCGGAAATTCTATCAGTTTATGAATAACTATTTTGTAGTGAATTTTATGCTGTAGAAAACGTAGATAGTTTCAAGGATTAAAGTGTTAATAAAAGATTAGGAGGTTGAATTGAATTTTGCGTGCGTTTGCGTTTGGACGCCTTTATTCGATTTGGGAAAAAGAGAAATGTTCTCTTCTTTTCCTTATTCTCTCTGCTATCACAGTCAAATGATTCAGCTGCGTTATATTCCACCCGAGCCTTCATTATTTCTTTCTTCTTCAATCTTCTTGAGAGAAAGCATGGCAATGGAAGGAAGAAGACGAGAAGTGGTTGTTTCATCTCTACAATTCGCCTGCTCCGACGATATCTCCTTCAACGTCGCCGCCGCTGAGCGGTTAGTCTTCTCATTTTTCCTGCTTCTCGAGTAATTTAAGTGGATTTGATCTTTGATTTCATTTGTTTTCGCAACTTGAAAATCAGAATTTTCCAGCAAATTTAACTTTCAATTTCGAGCTCTGATTATAGCTTTCTCCGTTTGAATTCGATTTCGGTATCTGAGAAGAGATTTTGTTTTATAATTTGTGTAGGCTTGTCAGGGAAGCTCACGCTAAAGGAGCTAATATCATTCTTATTCAGGTCCTTCATTGTTACTCTTATAAATTTTCTTAGATAATGGTTTGATTAAGACTATAGTCACTTGATTAGTCTCTGAAACCATCAACTTTCAAGAAGGTGCATCTATGCTATGGCAAAATCCGGTGAGTAGACTACTCAGCGGCTACAATCATCATGAGGGATTAGTCGGGTGGTAAAAGTCTGAATCTTTCCGTTATCTTTGAATAATTTAGCTTCTTACATCAATACAGGAACTTTTTGAAGGATATTACTTTTGTCAAGCGCAAAGAGAAGACTTCTTTCAGCGAGCTAAGCCTTACAAGAACCATCCTACCATTACAAGGTTGAACATTGCATCTTCGATTTGTCGCTGATCATTTCGATACGGCTTTAATATCTGATGCAGTAAAGTGGCGTTTTTATGTGAGTTGATACACAGGATGCAGAAGCTGGCAAAGGAATTGGGTGTTGTGATACCGGTTAGTTTCTTTGAGGAGGCAAATACTGCACATTACAATTCAATAGCCATAATTGATGCTGATGGAACTGATTTGGGGATTTATAGGAAGTCGCATATTCCTGATGGACCGGGTGAGTCATGTTTGGAATTGGAAATAGTTCGAGTTTTGTTATACGTTTTTTTGCTGACACCTTATCTTAACTTCAGGTTATCAAGAGAAGTTTTATTTCAATCCTGGAGACACTGGCTTTAAGGTAGTTTTGACAAGAAGAATCTTAAATTGATACATATTTCTTATCTGTAATGTTGTTTTATTCACATGATTGATCTCTTCCCCTTGGCATGAATAGGTTTTCCAGACAAAGTTTGCAAAAATTGGAGTAGGTAAGAAGATGTTCTATGCATAACTTGATATTTTTCTTATGTTTTTCTTCGTCATTTGCGATTATAAGTTGGTCATATCATAACTAACGTATGGTTGCAAACTTGCAATGTCTTGTTCAGCTATATGTTGGGATCAGTGGTTCCCTGAGGCAGCTCGAGCTATGGTTCTACAGGGTGCTGAAGTGCTGTTTTATCCAACTGCTATTGGTTCTGAACCTCAGGACCAGGGATTGGATTCGCGTGATCATTGGAAGAGAGTCATGCAAGGACATGCGGGAGCTAATGTGGTAAGCTATTAGGTCCTTAACACTTCAGTTTTCAACAATCATCAGTGTCTTATGGATTGCTATGTGTATAACTTATAACTCTTAAGCGATTTTTCAGTGACATGAGCTTCAATTTACATAGTCTAGTTTGTTCCATTTTTTCCTCTGGTTGCCAAAATGTGCTTCAGTGGTTAGATTAATCTGTCATTTTTTCCCGATATTTAATCAATTTTTCTGCAATGGTTTGCTAATGAGTGGGAAATATATTGGGTTTCAGGTGCCTCTAGTCGCTTCGAATCGCATAGGGAAGGAAATAATTGAAACTGAGCATGGACCCAGTCAGATCACTTTCTATGGAAATTCCTTCATTGCCGGTACCAATTTATAACTTATTCAGATGTGATCAGTAATTTGAAGTTTAGATACAATATGTTAATAAAGCATTTGGACATAACAATTTTCTCCAATACTGTTTTTATGATATGACAGGACCAACAGGTGAAATTGTGGCAGAGGCTGATGATAAATCGGAAGCCGTTCTCGTGGCAAAGTTTGATCTCGAGATGATCAAGTCCAAAAGACAAAGTTGGGGAGTGTTCCGTGACCGCCGTCCAGATTTGTACAAGGTGCTTCTTACTATGGATGGTAATCTCTGAAATCTTATGATGTTGGAAGCTTTGATCTTTCTGTTTGAGTTGCTTTAAGATAACAACAATGTGGTAATTCCATTAACACTATTACTGGCTTAATCTTGAAATAGTTAAGCCCAAAAATAAAACACCATAATAGGTTTCACTTGTATTTTTATTTTTATTTTAATACATACAGCTCCTTTGTGGCCTTTTCATCTTCCTAAAGTTGTCAATTTTATTATTTCTTGCAATTTTCTAGATGTGAGCTTAGTTTTTAACTTCATATATAAGTAGTTAGATTAAGATGGGTCTCTCAGTGAGGTTATTGCTTATTCGAAGTTGAAGTGTTAGTAGAAATTGCACTGGAGAAGCTTCTTCACCATCACCAACCTTGTAAAATCTCATATAAACCAACCAATTCATCAACAAACCAAGTTACTTGTACATTAGCTTACCAAGATAAGGAAGCAAAAAGGAGAATTCAATCGAAAAACACACGACTGCTTATAACGTTTCCAACTCCAAAGTTTATCTTCATGTTTCTTGTTTCTTGTGATCAATAGCATTCAATTCACTTGATGGTTTATATTCATCAGCATGCAGTGATTCTTCGTCCACCTTGATTATGGCATCTTCTACTTCTTCTTCTTCATCTTCTTCTTCTTCAGTATAGCTTTCTTCTTGATTATATTCTTCCACATCACCATCTTCATCTTCAGTGCTAATATCAAAAGGATCGACTCGGGAAGACGCAATTTTCCTTTCTCTGAGTGTTTTGTCCGTAAGGTTCTTTAGCAAGTTCATCACTTGCACCGCATACATTAACGCTGTTAAAGGATCTGCCATCTGCAATGAAACCATAACAGACCCAGTTTGTGGATCAGGGGCTTATTAATGTGTAGCATTGATGCATTATTAGCACTCAAGTAACTCTTGGAGGAGGATTGTGATGAAAATGTTTGTGGTGCAAGAACTGACCTGAGACATGTTGGGCGCGAAGACTAAAGCAAGGTTACGAGAGCTCATCTTATTGACATCTTCAAACTCTACAAAATCAGCCATCAAATTGACTGCCCAATTCAAAAGAGAAGCTTCCGTTTGCGGTAAGAGTCTCACAACCTTCACAAAATCCTCCTCTGACTCACACTGCATCACTTGTTGAGATGGTAGATGATCGAGTACCCCTCTCGGTAACTCTCTGAACCAAGCCTAATCAATACGCCATTTTCCAAACCATGTTAATTTAAAATGCGAATAAAGAGTTTGTTTAAATGGCTATACCTTTATAAGTCCCGCGAGACAGTGGACATCGATACCCTCTGGTAAGACTCCATTGTTTAACTCTTCTCTTATAAACTCTTCCTCGCTGTTATCTCCTGTGATTCTGAAAATTCCTTCTGTCTGCAAACCTCCTTGATCGTATAGTCGGCTTTGTAAGAGCAAGAGTATGGTTGGAACACAATTCCCTCTTGAGTCATATGATAACTGCATTGACTCTGTTGAAACCCCAAACACTGTTGCACTGCAAACCCCACAAGCAAGAAACTACACTTAGAACTCAATCGTCCATGACTCATGTCTCTCATATAGCAATTATTTAAGTGACTTGTGTTTCCTATACACCAGATAGATGATTTTGTTTAAATCTCATTTTAAGATCGCGGCAACGTATATGTATTATCCATGGATTTCAATCTCAACACTAATTGACAATGATAAGATTGGTTTTCTGTTCATTGTATACTCTATAATTGGGTTATGTTTATTTTTAATGTCAAATCAAACTTTCCGTTGATCATGTAATTTTACCAATTTTTAATAAAATTTAAGATGACAAAAAAAAAAAAAATCAAACTTTCAGTTTTACATGTTATAATATTTTAATTATTATGTAAATTTCAAATTCAAACACAACTCAAAAACAATTATGGCATAAGTTTCAATTTATTCTCAATATGTGATCATTAACAAGTAATCAAAGGTGGTGGTGGCATAATGGTAGTACAAGGAACCTCTTATGCCTCCGTATTCGATTTTTTTTGGTACAAAATTATTCTTTAAATCGAAAATTTCATAGTGAAATTTGTGGGAGACTTAAAAAAAACAATTCATGGTTTCATTAGAAAGTCTCAGAAGAAGAAGAAGAACCTTGCACTAGGGGGCTTTTTGGGTACGTCAGGCTCAAATTCAGAAGGAAGACCAAGAAAACCATCGAAACGATCGTAGGTCACGTGAGCCAGGTGGCAGATATTAGTTGGACGACCGATGTTCATAGCTTGACGTTCGTTTTCCTCGGCCATTATATCTCTCGAGAAGCAACGAGATAGCTCAAAGACGACTCGACCCACCGACGCGGAGCTACCGAACCGCGAGAGTTCGGGCTTGCCGCGTCTTCTCACTCGCGCTATCTCTCCTTCACAGCCACGTTACCCAAAAAAAATGTACACACGTTTGTCTTCTTCTTCTTCTTCTTCTTTTTTGTTTTTTTTCTCCTCCGATTGATGTTTTTACTCGGCAATGTCAATGTGTGATAAGAAAGGGTGATATGGTCCGAGGCGAAATTGTCATGGCCCGCGGCGAAATTGGGTTACACGTACACAAATGTGTGTTTTGAAGATATTGAGAGGCGGTGAAGAAAGATAGTTAGGAGTAAGTTAGAACGTGGGAATCACTTACTTGAAACTTGAAAGACTTCTTAAATATGTGTAATGTGTAATCATGTTTTTAATCTTCATATTATACGATACCAACCATGGTTATAAAATACGATGATTGGACTTATAGGTTTAACCGACTAAATTTAAGTGCTTGATTGGTTGGACTGTATCTTTATTTTACATATTTTACAGGAACGAAAACAAAACTAAAATCATAAAATTAAACCGACCCGGTTTTAGTTTTTCTTAAAACTCTCACAGCCTTAAACTACTTTTTTTTTACTTTGTTGGTTGAATCTCCTAAAATTATTAATGCATAAGATTTTGTACTTTAAGGGTGTAGAAAGTTTTTCAAAAAATTTAACAAAACATTTGATTATTTTATTTGCTTTGTTGTACTTCAATTATAAGAAAAACAAATCTATTCACTTTACTTTTTCTACTTTAATCTCGTATAGATAACATGCTATATTTATATAAATTATTAGCCGGAAAAAAAAATCTATATCAATATTACTTGGATTTCATATATAATTATATATATATTGACATAAAATGATAAATAATATATAGGTATGTTTCACTTAATTATTATACAAATGTGTAATATAATAAAGAAATAAATATATTCGAAATTTTATTTAACATATTTTAAAATTTATACATTAAATCTATAGCATTGAGCTAATTACCAATCATGCTTTAATTTTAAAATAATTACAAAAAAAAAAAATCTACAGTTACAGCCAACACATATACGGTCTAAATCCTACAAAAGTTAATTTACAACTACAACCCAACCAATAACCCACTAGTTTATTTAAATTCATAGAATTTGACATCGTCCATGATAACAATTAAATTAACATATGTTGCTAGCTAAGTTGATACATACCTTAAAGATAAGAAATACACACAAGTACTTTGTTTGTTTCTTAAAAGTTTTACAAGTTCATTTAAGAAGGTTTAAGTTTAGAAACACATTCCTAAATCGCATATTAACAAAACAGAGTCAATAGTGACCACGCCGTAGTAAGTAACACTTTAACAAAGAAATTACCAAAAAAAAATAAAACGGTTTAGAAAAAGAAATTAACCATAATTTGAATATTTACATAAATTTTTTTCAATTAAATGAATGAAAA
>VBRH01000825.1:42654-62344 GCA_014578085.1 Cardamine resedifolia | reverse complement strand
TCAATCTTCACGAAACCCTTGCACCAAACACCATTCTGGTCTCATCCATTCCTTGGTGTGTATCATGTTACAATACTAGTTTCCAATTATTTCTCATTTCTATAGAACAACCTGCGAAGGAATGCTTGGACTGCCTTGTGATGCATAAAGCTTTTCTTGTTTCATCAAATCAACAATCTTGGTAGTAAATCTCTGCATTTCTTCCTATAAATACAACAAACCAAACAATCTTAAATTATAAATTTCACAGTTGCATCAGATTTCGTACTCACATTTAGTATCTTGTCAAAGTTAACTGAAATTAGCTCAAAATTTTGAAATTTCGTCGGCGATCTTCAAACAAAGCAAGCTTAAAACATGAAAACCCAAAAAAAAAAAAAAACACACACCGTCTTCCATTAAAGCACGTAATTGCTTGATAGCTTCCTCATTCGTGTTGCCCATTTTTTTGTCTCTGTAGAGAGATCTCAGCTCAGATGTGAAGATAGCAAAAATCTGAAATTTTGGGCAAAAATCTTAAATCTGAAAGAGGGTGATTCTCTCTCTGATCTTACGGACAAAGCGTAAAAAACAATTAAATTTGGAATCTATGAATACCATTTGTATTTGTACTCCGATTCTACATCTCTCTCGTTCCTCGGACCCAACCTCTCGCTTCGTCTCCTTTTACTCCGATTCAACGATTCCGGATCTCGCTCTTTCTTCTCCGGTCGATCTCTCACCGTCACCATCTCTCTATGAAAATAATCAAGGAGAGAAGAAGAAGAAGAAGAAGAAGGTCGAAGAGACATTTTTTACACAGAAACCTTTCATAAGAACCGATCCTAAAAGTCCTTAGTTAAGGATCGTCGGTCCTTAGTCATTTGCCTAAAAACCAATTTTTTATTTTATTTTTCTTTTTTTGGAGTTTAGAACCTCTTAAAAACCCATAGTTGGAGATGGCCAAGTACTCTACACTTATGCCTAGTTCCGTAAGTTTGACCGAAAATTATGGTTTCTCCATAATTACCTCTTTCTATTAATGTTGCCTTTATGGCATAATTAGGATCCAAACTTTTGAGTATTGGTGTGAATTTTTGACAGAAAAACATGTTTCTTTATATTAGTAACTTTGATAAATAATAAAAATGTTAGCTTTATTTTTGACAGAAAATAAAAGTTTGGAACTATTTAAAAGACACGGAAAATTGTGTCATGTGTCTTCAAGTATATTTAGTAGAGAGCTGTCTAAGACAATACGAACACGTTTAAAAAACCTTCTCTTCTGGGAACAAGAAAGACCCAAAAGACACAAACACACCCTAACCCCATCAAACAGAAATAAAGTAAACCAAACTTGTTTCTTTTTGAATTTAAGATCAAAATGATGACAAGATCTTTGAAGGTCTGAAGCACAAATATATGAAAATATAGTGTGGTAACTTAGGATTTCAAAGACAACGAAGAAGGAGAAGATAATCATCGTCTAACTCTGGTAATGAGATCATTTCATTCTCTGTTGTCTAAGTCTGAATCTGAATCTGAATCAATACAAAAAAAATGTGAGAGAAGAGAAGATAGCAAACACAAAAGCAGAGAAACTTTTATTTTCAAGAAAACAATAGAGTGAAGGGAATTAGTTTAAGATTAGGTTTGGAGTTTATGCAAAATTTTATTTATTTGAATGATCAATATAATTAATGTAGAATGACCTTTGTCTTGATGACTTATTATGGTGGTCTGAAAATTAATTTATTTTTGGTTGCAGAAAGATCGGGTGAGAATGTATGAAGAAAGTTCATGTTTTGATCCTAATTCAATGCTGGAAACAATCGTCGATAACAACGGCGGCTTCTGTATGGCGGAAACAACTTTTCTGGTAAGCCACCAGTTCCAACAACCGCTCGGAAGCACAACAAACACCTTCAACGACGACCTTAAGCTCCCAACAATAGAGGAATACTATGTTTTCCCCTCTGTTATCTCAGAAACTCAGAACCAAAGCAACAGCATCAACAACAACCATTTGATCCACCAGATGATTCAAGAATCGAATTGGGGTGTTTCTGGAGATAACTCTGGTTTCTTCATGAACACTTCAGATCCAAACACAACAACAACTCCAATTCCTGATCTTTTGAGTCTCTTTTTTTTGTTTTTTTGAATAACCCAGAGTTTCTGGTCCCCACCAAGTGGGTCAGACTAATCTCTGGAGTCCGGCGATGCCGCCATTTTAATCCCCCGGTGGCCAACTCGGGAATCGAACTGCGGGTACCGTATTGGATTAGTTTTTTTTTTCTCCTCAAGTACCACTAGCCCAACCCTTGTTGGTTCTTTTGAGTCTCTTGCATTTGCCTAGATGCTCAGTCTCATTACCAAGCTCGAACCTTTCGGATATAATGGCGGGTTCTAGCTTCACGTATGACCCGCTTTTCCACTTAAACCTTCCTCTACAACCTCCATTGATCCCTGCTAATGACTACCAGGGTTCTTGCTTGGCATTGATGCCAATACTAATATTCCAAGAGATGAGTCAAATGTTGGAAATGAGAACAACAATGCTCAGTTTGATAGCGGAATCATCGAGTTTAGCAAAGAAATTAGGCGTAAAGGACGAAGGAAGCGAAAGAATAAACCTTTTACAACAGAACGTGAGCGAAGATGTCACTTGAATGAGCGGTACGAGGCCTTGAAATTGCTCATTCCTAGCCCTAGTAAGGTTAGTTGTTATGAACAATATAATTCCTTTAGCTTTCATTTTCTTTAATGTTTCTTGACTCAGTTCATATGATATGTTATTTAGGGAGACAGAGCATCAATTCTTCAAGATGGGATTGATTACATTAACGAGTTGCGGAGAAGAGTAAGCGAGCTTAAGTATTTAGTTGAGAGGAAAAGATGTGGTGGGAGACTCAAGACCAATGAAGTAGATCACAACAACAATGAACAACTCGGATGATCGTAATAATGATGATGATGATGAAAACATGGAGAAGAAGCCCGATAGCGATATAATAGACCAGTGTTCAAGCAACAACTCACTAAGATGTTCATGGCTCCAGAGGAAATCAAAAGTAACAGAAGTTGATGTTAGAATTGTTGATGATGAAGTAACAATCAAAGTTGTCCATAAGAAGAAGATTAATTGTTTGTTGTTTGTCTCCAAAGTGCTTGATCAGCTTCAGCTTGATCTTCACCATGTGGCTGGAGGACAGATTGGTGAACATTACAGTTTCTTGTTCAACACCAAGGTTAGTGAATGGATGAATATATAAATACCAATCTTGATTATGGATTTGAATGTATTTTGGATTGAGTTTTGATGATAATGATTGTATAAAAATGCAGATATATGAAGGATCAACAATATATGCAAGTGCAATAGCAAACAGAGTGATTGAAGTAGTGGATAAACACTACATGGCTGCTCTTCCCATCAATATCATTACTAATTATTAGGTTAACTTCATCTATTTTCTGACACTTTTTTAGAATCCATGTTTACTCATTTCCAAGGTTATAAAATACTAAAACTTATTTTGGACTTAAAAGATATATATAACATTTCAATCATTTGTACCTTTAAACATGTCGAGTTTTAAGGTAAAACTTGTCTATGAGGAGGTTTACGAGTGTTGATCACATTACAATACTCACACTAGTAATTAAGAAAGAATGATGTGGTAGCTTTTTCACATCATGTTGCATGCGAACATGTAAATGATATCTTGGGATATTTTCCGTTAAAAGAAGCAAACATGTAATAAATGTCATATTCTTCTGTTCATATGACCGAGAAAAAAATGAATCAAAGAAAATTAGTATTGATGATGAAGCAGATTAGTTTAGTCATGCCCCATATTTTTTTAGGTCTAGCTAATAATCAAATGAATCCGAGAAAATTCTCGGTATTTCGATTATTTTGCTATAGGTGAATTGGAATAATTTTAGACAATGTTGAATTAGTTTAAAAATTTAGGTATCCAAACGGATCATTCAAATACTTATACTCGTCTTCTTCTTTTTTTTTGTAAAGAGTTTGTACTCATACTTGATCCGTACTCTTACATGTTGGAATATATTACATTTGACCTAAACAGATAGTCAAATACTTAAGTGCAGTTTAATCTTGTTGTTACTCTGCAGAATATCTCCCGTAGTTATCACAAAAAGCAAAAATATACTATATTATATTGTTACCAAAATACTCTGCAGATCAGTCTTGTAAATCGTTACTATGCAGAATATGTAAATGTCATCCAATCCCTTCTTTTTAATTATGGTCCTATATATAAAGCCTAATTTTGTTAATACGACCCACAACTTCCACTTTGTTTTTTTGGTCCGGCACAGCATTTTAAGATTTGAATTTCTATTCGAATACAAGTTTTAAAAATGATTTAAAAGTAATCAAAATTTGTAGGATGGGGACATCTAGTAGCAGACTAGCAGTGTACTAGAGAGGTAGGTGACCATAATTTTTCAGTTTATCCAAAAGGACCAGATTACCCCTAAATCCTCTCACAAAGTCAAATAAATGGGAATTATGATACTATCCCATTCTGGACCTACCTCCAGTACTTCTCAGACAACCCGCTCTCTTTGCTATAAACAGATATCGCATGACCTAACCGCAACAGGAAACTTATATTAGTCTCTTTTTTTTATCAAATACTATAAAATTAATCGATCGAGAGGGTCTGAATATAATTTCATGTTATAATTTAAATGGATAGATTATATACTCATTTGAGATTATTGATTACATATATAAAAAGGAGTTAAAGTTGATGAATTTGATGAGCCATTGATCTATTATCAAAAACACTTATTAGAGGATTAATATTTGTACTTTTTAACTGTGATTTTAGTAATATATATACATAAATGTGTGAGTCTCATGAACATAGATGAATGACTATGAAACAAAAGGCTGAAAAGTAAAATAAAGATTTTGATGATGAGGTAGTTTATATCTATTTAAATCTTACTAAAATATCTATTTAAACCTCGCATCTCTAGTATTTTTTGTTTGTGTTGGTTGAAAAGTTTATCAATTCGAGAAATAACATATTGTATTATTGACCTTCATAAAAAAAATACATATGGTCATTAACAAAATAACATATTTCTATAAATTTTTTCAAATAGCACTAAAATAAGTTTTAAATATAAAAAAAATTAAAATAAAATAAAATAATGGAAACTCCTCACAAATTAAAACATACATCCATGAAAGAAAGAAAAAAAAAAGAAAAAAGAGATGCCGAATGGTGTTACGCGTTTATAAATTTTTCTTTTACGTATTGGGGATTTTTAATCATCAAAGTTAGTATTCTAGAAATCATATTTACCAATTTCTTTATACAAAATGAAGAAGTAATACTAGAAAAGAAAGGAAAAGGGCAGAAAGGGAAAAGAGCAAACGAAGATATGTGGTTAGTTGGTGAGTCTGCCTAGAGGAGGCAAAACGTGGGGCCCACAAATCCTCAGAGGACACTGCTAGTGACGGAAATGTCCCTTGCAAAGACATGAGAGATCCGGCATGGGACCCATCTATTGATCCTTCTAACCAACCTTGATGCTTGGCCACAATGAGAAATCACATGCTCCAACCAAAACACCCCAACAAAATACTATTTTTACATTTTCTGGTTAATGGAAAAAGTTCTAACTTTTATAACGGTAAAAGAAATATACATATGCAATGCTATTTTTCTTACATTTGTTGAAACTGAAATGCATTTACAATTATGCAATTTAGATATGTTTGTATTCACGTTTTAACGAGACAGTTATAGAGAAAGTTGTATAATAAAGATTGCTAAAAAACATTACTTTGATGGTGGTATCCCGAAAATGCAATCAGATTACAGATTTATTTATATAAGACATATGTGTTCGAGATGAAATCAATAAATTAAATGAGAATATATATATTAATCCAGTAATTTAACTTTGACGTCTTTTTACCCTTATTTTATTGTTTGTCCATCTGCAAGCAAATGTCCGTATATTTGAAACACAGAGAGGGAGAGACTTGTTTAAGAAATTTCCTTCTTCTCCTGAAACTGAGAAGAACTAATCGCTGCAAGATTGAAATTTCCCAGCTCCTCTCTTTCTCTCTACTGTCAAACTCAAACCCTAAACCCATTTGTTAACCATTTGAATTGGAAGAACATTTTCATGGAACACTCTTTCCTCTTTAAGAGAATCTAAATCCCGGTTTCGTTTCCAAGATTGTAAAAGAGCAAATTTGTTTGAAATTAGCTTCAAATTTCTGGGTTTTCCCATCTTCTTATAATGGTTAAATGTTACTTTTTGACTTGCAGGTTTTAAAGAATCAATCATCTAGAGTCGTTAAACCATATTCATGGAAGGTCACCTTTTTCCATTTTTGGTCTTAACTTTTTCCTTTTTATCTTCTAAAAGATCTAAATTAGTGATTTTGTTCAAATTGCAGAAGAAAGAGGAAGCCTTTACGAGGAAATGGGTTGTTTCGATCCCAACACTCCAGCAAAAGTTACGGTGGAGAGCAGCTTCTCTCAAGCCGAACCACCACCGCAAATTCTAGTCGCCGGTAGCACAAGCAACAGCAACTGCAGTGTTGATGTAGAAGAGCTCTCTGAATTTCATCTCAGCCCACAAGATTGTCCTCAAGCTTCTTCAACACTTCTCCAATTTCAAATCAATCCTAATCCTCCTCCAGCTTGTGATCAATTCCACAACAATTTGATTCACCAAATGGCTGTTAATCAACAACACTCTAATTGGGATAATGGGTATCAAGATTTTGTCAATTTGGGTCATAACTCTGCAACAACTCCTGATTTGCTTAGTCTCTTACATTTACCTAGATGCTCATTACCTCCTCCTCATCAAACTTCTATGCTTCCTAACTCATCAACCTCATTCTCAGACATTATGTCTTCTTCTTCTGCTACTGCTGTTATGTACGATCCTCTCTTCCATCTGAATTTCCCTATGCAGCCTCGAGATCAGAACCAGCTAAGAAACGGGTCTTGTTTACTTGGAGTTGAAGATCAGATTCAGATGGATGCTAATGGTGGAGTCAATATGATGTATTTCGAAGGAGGAGACATCATCAACAACAACAACAACATCAATGGTGGTGGATTTGACAATGGGATTCTCGAGTTTAACAATGGTGTTACTCGTAAAGCAAGAGGATCAAGAAAGTCAAGAACTTTCCCTACAGAACGTGAAAGAAGAGTTCACTTCACTGATCGTTTCTTCGAGTTGAAGGACCTTATTCCAAACCCAACAAAGGTTTATACTTTACTTTGCTTTAACTCAAAATGTTGTTCTGTTCATGTGTATAAGAGACATTGTTGGTTTAATCTGTGTAGAGTGATAGAGCATCGATCGTTGGAGAAGCAATAGATTACATCAAAGAGCTGTTAAGGACAATAGAGGATCTTAAGATGCTTGTGGAGAAGAAAATATTTGGGAAATTCAGGACAAAGAAGAAAGCTAGAGGTGGTGGTGGAGGAGGAGAAGATCAAGAAGAAGAAGAAGACACTGTAAATTACAAGCCACAGAGCGAAGTAGACCAATCTTGCTTCAACAAGAAGAACAACAACAACTCACTGAGATGTTCTTGGCTGAAGAGGAAATCGAAAGTCACTGAGGTTGATGTACGCATAATCGATGACGAAGTAACCATCAAGCTTGTCCAGAAGAAGAAGATTAACTGTTTGTTGTTCACCACCAAAGTTCTTGATCAGCTTCAGCTCGATCTTCACCATGTTGCAGGAGGACAGATTGGTGAACATTACAGCTTCTTGTTCAACACTAAGGTAATGAAAATCTCAATAATTTTGAATATATATGTTTCAACTCCCAAACCAATTAACCTAATCTTTTTCAACTTGTTTTGGCAGATTTGTGAAGGATCTTGTGTGTATTCAAGTGGAATTGCAGACACATTGATGGAGGCTGTGGAGAAACAGAACATGGAAGCAGTTCCTAGCATCGGCTACTAGTTTCCAGATTACACACTGTTTGGGGTTAATTGCTTTTTTAATAACTTTGTTTTACCCTCTAATGACTGATTTAAGTTATTAATCACTTTGGTAATTTTCAAGTTATTTTAGCTAGAGTTAGAGCTATAGAGATAGTTTAGAGATACATTGATGAAGGCTCTTCGTCTGGATTTTGTCTAACTCTATAATATTTCTAGCTTTATGGGTTTCGTGTTTCGACCTTTTAACTTATGCTTTTTATCAGAAGAATGTTTCATTATTGTTTTATGGTTATTCTTAGTAAATAAGTAAAATAACCATAAACTAAAAAGTTTGATTAAACTCTTAACTATATATCCGAGTAAATTTGCAAAATTAAAAAGAAAAGTTTGATTAATACTGAAACTTGTTTCCCATAGCCAAAATTAAACTAAAAAGTTTAAGACCGCATTTTAAAAGCCAATATGTTTTTAAAATTCTGCAAAACAAAATCTGTGAAACATATAATATAAGTTAATTTTGACACCCCTGGCCCTGGCCCTAGTTATAAGCCTTTAGAATAAAGATTTGTCTTGGGCTCACTAAGGATGGTTTTTAGAACACCTTTAAAAGTAGATGTTTTAAACCTTCTGAGATTTGAAAATGTTATATAGAGTACATGAAGTCATGAACTAATTTTGAGTCTAGATTTTTGGGGTAGCTTACGTTCTACCAATGAGAAATCAAATAAACAATTTATGAGCCCTCTCCCTTATGTAAACCAAAATATAAAACCCTAGAATATTTAATCTTTAAACGTTTTTTCTTTTGCCTCTTCTACATGTCGGAAACACTAATGTTGTGTGTTGTTTGGACTGAGGCAAATGTGATAGATATATATATATATATTGGATCATGAGAAACTATATTGACTAGTCTCCCTGTTTTTCAACTTGTCTTTAGTTTCTTTTATTAAATTAATTTATGGACAAGATAAGAACTTTAAATTGTTGAGTAGAACAAAATTTGAATGTTTTTATTCTTCTCATCATCAAATAAATGACTCAGAAATTGTAGAATCTCTTGGCAAAACAAGTAATTGGGCGCGCTGAGAATCGAATACATATCCTATCAAAACAAATTAGAATAACTTCAACTTTTCTAAAACCGTGCTATTAATCTTCAGTTTTAGTTTATGGTAATGATTAGTCAATATCGTTGCTTTAATCAAAATGCATGATGGAGCACCAAACAAAAAAAATCAAAACATTAAACAGTTGAAACAGAATCGAACTAGATTGGTCGTCCAATTTATGTCAATTTTCAATTTGGAATGAAAGAACAATCACCAAAATGTATTAAGAGTAAACAAAAGCAAATTTTTAGTGAATACAGTCGACAGCAATGACATAAGAAGAAGATTCTTAGAATTGATTAACCAGACCATTCTCAAAATACAGACCAAGCACGCACTCACCGATGGATGAATCAGGCATCTTCTGTGTGAAACTGCTTCTCCACGTCCGCGACTGTCTCCTTTGCATCTTCAACCTCTGGACCTTCCTTCTCATCTGTCTTTTCCAATTCCGCCTGCAATTTCAGTTTTTGTCAAGAGACAAAACACAGAGTAGGGGGACTAAGATGAGTTCATGCAATCAGTTTTTCACTATAGATACATAAAAGTTCTACTTTGACTATAATACATAAAGCTACAAAGATGGAAAATGTAGTTACCAAAGTGGACTTGAGGTCAGCTAATGCAGCTTCAAGACGTTTGTGACAATCCGGAATCATCATCCTTGACTCACCCAACACATTTTCCTGCATCACCACCACATATACCAGTTTAGCATTTTTTTAATCATAATCTGTAACCATTTAGCTTTACAAGATACAAAAAAAACTCAATGCAACAAGCAAGGAGCTAAGAACACAACACAAACACACAATCCTTATCATCACAAAATATGGGCATTTCTCGATAAAACTAGCTAACGAACAATGACGGCTCTGAATCTTTAAAATCTGTGCACCTGTTGTTTCAGGTCGTAAGGATCAGCACCTTTATCCTTCATATCAGCAGTCTTAGCAGCTTCTCTTTCAACTTCTTTCTCATAAGAGTGAAGCTCAATCACAATCCTTTTACATGTTGAATTCTTTATCTTCAAGTTTCTTATCGTTGCCATTGATTTATCACCCAAAAACCTAGTAACGAGGCAAGGCCACACGAAATTAGGGTTTATACATTACAACGATTCCATAAACTAAAAATTTGATTTCGAATTTCAAATTGGATGATGATAGAAACGAAACTTCAAAAGAATTCCCAAAGAGATTCAATGTTGATAAATCAAAGAATTTTCCAGAGATAAGAAAAGATTCTTTGAATTGGATGAACAACAATGTCGATTACAGAGAAAACAAACTCAGCCGCAAATCGTATGAATGAATAAATGTAGGTGAAGTTTTTATATTAGAAGATTTTATGGATCTGTTAACTTGATTCCGATCTAATTTGAGATCGACACAAAGCTTCAAAAGCATATACAGTAAATAGAAGCAAAGTAGAGTTTAAGAAACTAACCAGGCGATGATCGGAGAAGAAGGTTGCGTCGGACGATTTGAGAGAGAGCGAAGAATCGATCAACAACTAAACACTTGCGAATCGTAGCACTTTCCCATTTCTTTTTCCTTTAGCTTCCAATTTTATTTTTTTTATTTTTTTTATTTTTTTTTGTAAAACAACTTATTAGTCTTGGATATGCATGCACTCAGGGCCAAAAAAAAGTCATGTCACTCTAGAAATTAAAAAAAAAAATTAATATGATTTGATGTTTCGTGATCATTTGTAAATTTTGGTAATATGTGAATAATTTTAAATTAAACCACTCAACATTTTGCTTTTTATTCTATGTACATCCACTAGAGTATAAAGTTTTAAGCTACACAAACTTTTGAAATGGAGTCTAAGATCTAAGGGAGTTTTGAATTTGGATCGATTTTAAAAATCTTAGTTTAGGCCAACAAATTAGTTGTAGTTAAGTTATCAAGAGAGAAACAATTTGTATGATTCTGGTTTTGTTCTTGATATAATTTATGGTCGTTATCAGTTTCACATATGTAATATAATGGAGAATTTTCTCTGACATTATAAATTAGTTGTTTAAAATTATAGGATATCACTTATATCAATTTGAAACTTTGTAATCCAAAATTGCAAAATCCATTGGACCCTTTTAAATATTTGTTGCAGAAAATTCACTGAGAAACCATACCATAGCACATGTCATTTGCTGGAACGTCTTCAAAAGCCAACAGAGGTCGTAGATGGAATTTGGCAACGGTGGTCCTCTTCTTCTACACTTGTTCATTCTTCCTTCTTCTTGACAGAATAAAAGAAAACAACCTTAGGATTAAATCTCATCTCTGTTTCTTTCTTCTTTAATCAAATCTCAGTTTATGTGTCAGTGGTCCTCTTATACCTCCACCGATCATGCTCTTCATATATATACTCCGTACTTGTTGGGTTTTCAAATTGTTCCTGTCTCTTCACTGTTGGATTTTTCTGGTTTTTGTTCTTCTCTTTTACCGCCATTTTCAACTTTATCATTTCAAAATATTCAAATGATAATGGCGCAATTAATCCATCCCCATTATCTCATTTTTCTTTTTTTTGTTCTTGTGACTAGTTTAACTCTGTTTATGTGTTCATAATCATATACAAGACAAGACTATGCTTAGTGATCAGTTCTGTCTTAATTAGTAGTACTTACACGCTCTTAGTGATCATGTTTTGATTAAAACGACAATATGATAACCACTTTTATTATTTGCTTCCATTGATAAAAGATAAATAAAGAACAAAAAACATAAAAATGAACTTCTTATGAACATCAACAACAAGTCAACCACTACAGTTTCACAAGACAGAATCATACTAATTTGACCATTAGGTTAACTAACATTACATCAAGAGGGTTTTTTTTTTTTTACTTGGTTTTTGTAAATTGAAGCCAGATTTGTTCGAAAACTTGGATGATAAGATCATGATACTCCTTTGCATTCAAAGAAAGGTAACAAGCAAGAAGATCTTCCAAGTCTTTTGATGCTCTGATGTTGTTCTCTTCTATCATCTCAATCATTGATTCTCTGAAATCTTTCCTTGGATCAACTGACCTCTTCATCACTGCGAAACTCTCAAGAACATCTTGTTTGCTCTCTGATCTTCTTGATGTGCTTCTACGAGTACTTGAGAGTTGAATTCTAGGTGAATTTACTCTTTTGAGGTTTATCCCTGCAGATGATTTTCTTCCACTAGAAACTTGCTTTTGGGATTTCTTCTCTGTTCTGTATTCACCGTCTTCTTCTTCATCTTTCACTTTATTAATCTTCACAGAAAGATGAATTTTCTGCAGTTTCTTGATCGGGTTACTTGTTGGACAAGATTTCTCTGTGGAATCAGACTCTTTGACCTTTTGCTTGGTGAAAGCTTTGTTCTTTGTGTGGATCTTGAAGTTGGAAAGGCCACCGAACTCATCACCCTCCTCCTCTTCGTAGAAACTGTACACAAAAGACTCAGGGGAGCTTTCAAGAGCTGGAAACATGCAGTGAGATGAATCTTGACCGTTGATCTTGCTCTTGTTGAAACCTGCAGATACAAGATGAGGAGGAGTTAAAGGTTTAAGGGATGGCTTGTAGAGTGTCTTTCTTTTACTCATCCTTTTTGTGTGAGAAGAGTTTCTTGGTGAGTTATGGTGAGGATTATTAGCTACTAAGCTGTTGGAGAAATAAGAGGTCGAAGAATGAAGATGAGGAAGAGAATCTGAGGAAGGTTTCTTCTTGTTACATGTGTTTGAAGAGGCAGAAGAAGAAAAAGGTTTGTTTTTGGGTTTAGAGTGTTTAGTCATGTCTTTGAGCTTATGAAACCATGCATTTGGGATCATATCTGAAATTCTGAACTTGTAATTCCCCATCTCATCTCACTCTCTTCACAAGATTTTGTGATGATCTCTCTTAAGAAAACTTTGTTTTTGTTTCCTTGGATAAATAAAGAAGAAGCTGAAGAAGCAAAGTCACTATGTGACAGATAAAGAAGAAACTGAAGATTGGAATGTATGTAATGAGAGGAAACTAGTGGGGTCTACTATTATGGAAAGCTTAAAGAATGACTTTTGTTTTGTATCATCATCATTCATCACCAGCATCAGCATCAACTATTTGAGATATTACATTACACGCTTGAGTTTCACTTAGGAATTAAATAGTAAAGGTGAATATTTTAATATAATTTAGTCATGGTGAATTTTAAAATAGGGTGAATAAAGGAATAGCTGAAATAAATAAAAACATTAGGTGAAAAACTGAACACTATAAGAACTAAATTTTATCTACAATATTAATTAATTAGTTGAATGGGGAAAAAAAATCATGAAAATATGAATCAGTTGATTCTGACAGATTTCTAACATCATTTTTTACTGCATCGAAATGACAAGATAACTGAAAAAAAATAATTACCAAATTATTTAGAGTAGCAAATGTAAACAGTTTTAGGGAATCCACTAAAAAGTTCAAAAGAAAAGTTGACCAAATGGCAATTGCAAAAAAAAAAGAAAAATGCAGCTTTTTTCTATTCTAAATAAGCTTTTTGAATGAAAACATTAAAACGTTCATCACTCTTTTGCAGCCTTAGTCCTAATTAAACGGACAAATCAAATTTAATAATTAAAAACAAAAATAATTCAGAATTCAACTAAAACTTTTTACATATGTGAATCATTATGGTTTAAGTACACATAATAATGAAATTATATACGCGTTCATTTCGATGATGCTTTGAATTTTGGTAAAATCTGAACCTTATCTCTTATGTTTTTAGGTAGAAACAATTTAGTAGTATTGTATGTCCCACTACATATAATTTATACTAAGGTGATACAGATATACAAATGATGAGATTAGGATAATCAAATATGTTCCATTTTCTCGTTTTGAAGACCTTTGAATAAAGAGAGCAGCTTTTGAGTCATAATGATGATCTTGAGAAAATTTTGGTCTACTATGTCCACTAACGCCGAACATTTTGAGGACACCTTTTTTTCTGTACATTTCCTTTCCAGATCAAGATTTTTGTCAACTTTATTTTTTCTTCAACAAAGAAAACATAATTATCCAAAATATATATATTAAAAAAAAAATTATATCCTTCAAATAGGCACAAGTGATCAATGAGAGCTATGAATCTGAAAGATGAACAGAGCTGACTTGATAATTTGATATTTTGCAATGATTGGACAACCCAAAATACTTAAAGTACATTCACCAGCAAAAAGAATGCACAACACAATATCCTTGGCTAAGTGAAACCCACAAAAACCAATAACTTGAGAACTCAATGTACTAAAAACAAATAAACAAAGGCGATTTCCCGTTCGAATCTTTATAATGATATAAAGAAATTGGGATGATTTAGAAGCATAACCTTATATAAAAAGAAGTTGTAAAACTCATTTAAGATTTTCAATCTTCTAAAAGGTTGAAAAGATCTCGTTCAATGTACATAAGATATATGTCACAAAGTTGTTCCTCTTCTGTTGCAGCTTCACGGTCACCCTGCAAGACAGACAGAGAAACAAAGTGTTGAAATCGAAAAACTAACATACAAAAGAGGAAGAAAAAAAAATGATGTATCAAATATTCTCACCAGGGGCATTAAGCATCTGATATGAAACACGTCACCGCAATGATTACAGAAGTAAAAGCTACCACGGCAGTCTGATCTACAGTGAGAACAACATATACTGTCGACAGTAAACATTTCCACGACAGAATGTTGATGTCGGTGGCTCTTCACACTGTTTGCAATCCCAACACACTTTACATGTGCGATAAAGTTACAATCAACACAGCCGTAGAAGGAAGCACCAACATGGTCTAGCACAGACACTGCATGATGCTTGATTCAGCCGTAAGTCACCACCCATCCAAAAAAAAGTTATAGAAATAGTGCGTGTGGATCTTGATCTTTCTTGATACATCCACAGATTTTATGCATTCAATGTGGATAACTTATTTTGCAATCGAAACAGTTATACCCATGCTTTGCAATATTCACCTTGCAGGCAATGCACTCTGCTCCACTTGTAAGTTTGATTTCAAGCTTGTGATTCAAATAGAATGGATGATCGTATAGAGGCTCTCTCCAAACTTTAAAACACTGAAAATGATACATCTCTTCACACGTCATACATGAGAGACTTTTCCCATAGAACTTGTTGGAACAAATAGCACAAGCAGTCAAAAATGACCTCGATATGATAACTTGAACCATCTCATGATCGCTATAAATGCAGTATCCTTCAAACTACTCCCCAATGACTTTTTTCCCTAACATCCCAAGAGAATGTTTGCCTCTCAAGGCGCAACTGATGTCGATGATAAAATCGCATATTCGACAGAAGAGATTGAATTTCCCAACTATAGTTTCTTTGCAGTTGTCACAATTCTTACTTTTTCTTGTAGGGGGCTTAGGCAGAAGTGTCAAAGGGTGGTTTCGGTGAAGAAGCCGAGTTTTTGATGGCTGCCCCAGCTCTGCACAGAAATGATGTGCTTGGAAGCTGCATGCTGTGCATTTACAAGGGCTACCAAATATTTTTTCTTCACATATGTTGCATTTTTCACATTCGTCAAACTCGCTCAAGTGGATCGGTTTCATCACATGAATATGGACCACATCATTAACCTACAAAATATATCTGGCAAACATTAGGGAATAGGGATGGGGTGGCCTAAAAGAAGAAGGAAACTAACATTTATATATTCTTTGATACTATATACTATATACAGACGCACCATAAGTTCGGTTTCCAATTTGTTTATTTGGTCTTCTCGATTTGTTGTTTTTGTGACGTCTTCACCACATAAATACAGATCTTTCAAGTACAATGGTAAGGGCTTTTCCTGTATTTAATTATGAGTACGAGCAATTCATCTCAATCGTCATTACCATCATCATTAGAAAAAAAAAAAAATTGGATTTACATATTTAAGAAAAATATATAAATTTATCTTCTACTTTTTATTAATACGCTAAATAAATTTCTCCTAATTTATAACCTTAACTAGTAGGGACAAAACTGAGATTTAGATTAAAAATTTTCATTAATAATATAAGACACTCATTATGAAATAAAAATAACACTCTTTGTGAAGTAGTATTAATTACCTTGTCTATAATGCATTCAATGTGACCAACAAAATCACATTTTTGGAAAGAATAAACATGATCTCCTAGGTGCACCATTGTCTCACACACTCCACAATACTCCAAAGACTCGTCTTCGCTTAAGAAACTTTTGCACACGAGTGGATGAATGTGATAAGATTTCTTGACCATAAACTCGGGTATCTCAAGACATTCGAAATGAAACTTCAAATCACATTCCACACAGTGATAATATGATTCAAGAGAGGTCTCCTTAGTTCCCATGCAAATCTGACAAGGATCAGTACCACCTTTTTGAAAGACATATTGAGCACCATCAGCTATATAAAACAGTCTATGCTCATGAGACTTGTGCATCAAACCTCGCAACAAAGAGTCTGCGCACCTCAGGTGAAGGTCAATGCCACATTTTCTACAGCTATACGGGACACCAACTATCTCCATTTGGCACACAGTACACCATGTTTCATAACCACAAGTTCGTAAGTAACTTTGACGTTTCAAAGGGTGTGCTGGATGAAAGGGATGCTGAATCTCTTTCGGTAGATCAAAGCACTTCTGATGAACAAACGAGTAACAGTAAACGCAGCCGTAACATATGGAGGAGGGAGATACGGGAAGCTCACATAGCAGACAAGAGCCTTCTTCGGCGTCTGGTCCTGGTCTACACCTCCTAAGCAAGTGAGCATGGCTGTCATGGAGCATTTCTTTGATGTTCCAAGCCTCGGAAATGTTCTTCAGCAGCGCACAATGGAGATCTAGGTAGATCTCACATGTCTTACACTCGTAGAAGGAGCCAGAAGACATGTTCCCACACCCAGAGCAGATGACGTATTTAGGTCTCCGATCATAGTTGAGTAGACAAAGCTTTAGAGTGTGCTCAGGATGGAAACTGTGTGAAACCTTCCCCGGAAGTTTTGAGCAAGCTTTACACAGATCGAAATTACAAGACTTACAGGCCAACTCGACAGCTTCAACTTTGTAGCAAATGTTGCAAATGCTGTCTGTGACGATCTCTGGAGTGGTCAGCTCGCATTCATGGGAGAAATGGTTGACTTTTCCCATAGCCATGGGAATAGGGATTCAACATGAAAAACGGAAGACAAGATAGGTAGAGAGATCTGGAGATGCTTTTGCTCTGTCTCTTCGTTGACTTTGTATCTTAATTTTAAATTGTTTTCTTGTAAGAACCAAGCTGGCTAGTGGCAAAGCATTATAATTATGGGCTTTAACTTAAACCCAGATACAATGAGGCCACTGATCTAGCATTGCTCGAAACTATAATATCTCTATCAAGATAGCACAAATTTTGAAGCTGAGAGTTTTATGTATGAGGAGAGTTGACCAGTGTCACCCAAAAAGAAGAAGAAGAAGAAGAGTTTGATATCTGTAATAGCAAATTAATACTTTAAACCAATGTAAGTTGATTATTTTATTTTTTTAGTGACCATTGGCATTATATCAGTTGCATCCAAAATTCTATATAAACTGATAAAATGCCAATATATGGTCACTAAAAAAATTTTGATATCTGGCCTAACATTTACATCTAAAATTTACATCTAAAATTTGATATCTGGCCTAACAAAACAAAACATGGCAAAATTAAGAAATACCAAAAACAAATTTGAACTTTAGTTCCTCCAATATATACATGAAACTAACGGATCAATTATATTAAGAACTTAATTCATTTTCTCTAGATGTGAGATCGGTTTATGTTAAAACAATAAAACATACAATCTAGAAATTATTTTCACTATACAAACACAAAACCAATTCCAAAAAAATGATCTTGAGTTATTCATATTTAAAGTTGATTCATTTTCACTAGACGTGGGACCGGGTTATGTTCAACATATGCTGCTGCATTGACCCACCAATCAATCAACGACCTTTTCTATATATACAAAAACAAAACTAATTTCATCATTTTGGATCTTGTTCATAAGCAAGAGCCACCAAACACTTACAATAAAAACCATTTATTCTTCTCCACCGTTTGTATGACTTCATGGGACTCCACCATCATGACTTTCACTCTCAAAGACGTGAACCCCACGCAACACAAGCCAATCTTCTAACCTTATACACACAAAAAGCCAAAGAGGATCACAACAACAACAACAACATCAAAAAGCTTCAAAACAATGAGAGTGAAAACAACTTTGATGAACTTCAAATCAAAGCTTTCCAAATCATGCAACAGATTTGTCTCTCTCTTCCGCTTCAAAGTTAAAAGACCTGTCTTTATTAGACCTCTTCGTGCCCGTCATGGCAATATCAAACCTAGACATCATCATCATCATCCCAAGAGGCCAATCTCTTCTTCTTCTTCCTCTTTGCTGTCTTGTCTCTGTTTTCTCAGCACAAACAAGGACGAGAAAATGAGCAACACCAAACCCAGAAGTTCCTCTTGTAAGCCAAAATGTGCTCTAATATTGCAAGTTTAACATTGAATTTTATCAGCTTTTTGATCTTTTTATTCTCCATTGCAGTTACTGTGAACGATGATGATGATTCTTGGAAGTTTATGCAATCACCTCTTACACCAGCAACAGCCAAGAAGCTGTTCACTTCACCAATCACGACGCCTGTTTATACCGCACGGACTAGGAAATCGCTGAACACAAGAGATGCATTCGAAGACAAAGCTGTGGAAGATGCTTGCAGAACCTTTGAAAACTATCTGATTCATCTGATTGTTGAAGAAGGAAAAATGGATGACTTAATGGACATAGAGGAGCTTCTCTTCTGTTGGAAGAATCTTAAGAGTCCTGTCTTCATTGAAATTGTCTCCAGATTTTATGGAGAGCTCTGCAGAGACCTGTTTTCAGGTGAATGAACAGACAAAAAAATGATCAAAACAAAAGTTTTTTTTTGTATCTTTCTTTCTAAACACAAAAAGAATTAAAAAAAAATTCAAGGTTTCTTCTATGTTTAAAGTAGAAACTGAAATGTGTGGAAGACTATAAAGATTGTATGTTTTCTCGTTTCGGATAATGAAGAAACTTAAATATATTAACTATAGACCAAAACTTGAATGTGAACAAAAGTTACAAAGCAAGTGATTCTTGGAGAAATATTATTTTACTTACCTACAAAATGTTTTTATTTCAAAAAAAAAAACAGAGATCTTAACATGAAAAATTTCGAAATAATCGAATCTGCAGATGGACCAAATGTTGGTTATTAAATTGTTCTAAGAGCACCTAGGAAGTCTATTATCAACCACATGCTAGTCAAATCGTCTAAAGAGATTCAAACTTAAATTATGTGAGTTCGGCCCCAAAACAAAGGCCCAATTCGAATTAAAAACAAAATTATAAAGATGGACAATGATGTGTGAGTTGGCTCTTAGATAAGTTGAGACTTGAGAACGAGTTAACAAGAATTTTGTGGTCACTTCAAGTGGAAGAAGACATTATAAAGATGCAAGAGCTCTCTCTCAAGAACAGACCGACCAAAACTTTTACTGCAAAATTATTACTTTACAATCTAAACATTTTCTTCTAACTTGGTT